>VZRU01018114.1:505880-531678 GCA_013398155.1 Pedionomus torquatus | reverse complement strand
CTGTCATTATTCACTTGGGAGAAGAGGCCACTGCCCGCTTCTTTACAACCTCCTTTCAGTTGTTGTAGAGGGCAATAAGGTTTCCCCTCAGCCTCCAAAGCTGAGGGAACTAGACATGCCCAGCTCCCTCAGCCTCTCCTCATAGGGCTTATTCTCTAGACCCCTCACCAGCTTGGTGGCTCTCCTCTGGACATATTCCAGCACTTCAGTGTCCTTCTTGTAGTGAGGGGCCCAGAACTGAACACAGTACTCGAGAAGCTGGGTTGGAGCTGGCAATGTGCACCCACAACCCAGAAGGCCCTGGGCTGTATCCAAAGCAGTGTGGCCGGCAGGGTGAGGAAGGGGATTCTGCTCCTCTCTGCCACTCTTCTGCCCCTCTCCAGTGAGATCCCACCCACAGTGCTGCTTCTGGGTCTGGGGCCCCCAATGTAAGAAGGGCCTAGACCTGTTAGAATGTCTCCAGAAGCCTGGAGCACCTCCCTTGTGAAGATAGGCTGAGAATTTGGATTGTTCAGCCTGAAGAGATGGCTCTGGGGAGACCTTAAAGCCTTCTGATACTTAGAGGGGAAGGATCAGAAGGGGTCCTTTATGAGGGAGTGTAGTGATAGGACAAGGGGTAACGGTTTTAAACTGAAAGAGGGGACACTTAGGATTTTTTCAGGAAGGAATTTTTCATTAAGAGGGTGGTGAGGTACTGGAACCAGTTGCTTAGAGAAGTTGTGGATGCCCCATCCATGGACGTGTTCAAGGCCAGGCTGGATGGGGCCTTGAGCAACCTGGCCTGTTTGAAGGTGTCCTTGCCCATGGCTGGGGCATTGGAACTGGATGAACTTTAAAGCTCTTTCCAACTGTAACCATTCTGTGATTTTCATGGCTGTGCCTCTGCGTACAGGGTGGGGGGAGAGGTCCTGCCTGACAGTCCTGGGCTGGTGCCCCAGGGCATGTTTACACCTCTTTGTGTCCAAAAATAGGAATACTGTATTGTGGATAGGGATGCTGTGAAGATTTGTAAGAGAAATGCATGTAAAAGCACTTTGAAGATGACACATGTCCTTGTGATCATGGGTGGGAAGCATTTGAAAATGGGCTTAGAGATGGAGGAAACAAGATGATAACATGATTCTGTGACTAACTTACTTAATGATGAGTTAGCTTAAATGACTGAAACTTAAAATGTTTAATTGACTCTTCTGTTTCTTTGTGGCTGATGATACAAAACAGGGCAGCTTACAGGAGTCACTGTGATGGATACAGACTGCAAATGTGGTTTTTAAATTAAGAGGTGGTGGATCTTGAGAGATAAAGCCATATAACAAACTAGTTTTAATGAAACCTGAGCTTCAAAAGATATACTGTGCGCATACAGAAATCGCATGCACTTGATATGTTATATATATATGCACATATATTGCTGTTTTTATTATGTTACTTATATTGTTTTGTTCTATCTGGATAGGTGAAGAATGTTTTAAAATTAAAAAGCCTTCCTTCAATGAAGTAACCTTTAGAATTCAAAAGAAGGAAAACGTACTGCCTACACAATCAGAAGCTGAAGAAAGCAAAAGTAAGTACTTCTCTCAGTTTTTATAGACTACTTATATGAAAATCTGTTACAAAATAGAGTACACGAAGAGTGATGTACAAATACTGCTGTTAGATGTCTTTTACCTGTTAATTGAACACAGGATTATATGTACAGTGTTACTTTACAGCTTTATAGTTTTGATCTGTTTGTGCTGAAATTGTGTTCTATAGGACACTGATAAAACAATATCAGAACTTGGCATCTGTTCTTCAGAAGACCTGCATGTGCAGAACCCCAGTAGTATGTCAGAGTGAATAAACTTCTGATGAATTTGTACCTCAGCATCATATCTTTCAGCCTGTGGGGCCGCTCTCCAGGGCTTATTGCTGTGAAAGTGGAGTTTGACTTGAGTATTTGCATTGACAGAAAATGTATGCTTAGTAGGGTTTTGTTTGACAAAATCTAATGTAAACCATAAACTTTCTGTTTTTAAACAGCTGTTACAACATTTGATTCTTTTAACTGAATGCAGTTAATAGCCTTGAGTGATCTGGTAGTATTTGTGGTCTCATTGAACTGTTTGGATTATTTTCCTATTTGGATGTTGGGTTTGTGTGTTTTACAAACAAGTGTGTCTAAAAGTTCTCTTCCCCTCTATTCCCATTTTGACACTTCTGTCAATTCACAGATACACTCCAATTGCAGTTAAATGAAAATAAACTAGATTGAGAAATGGTTTATTTTTGAGATAGTGATTCAGATCAGGTGCTATAAATTTTTTAATCTTCCTATGAAGGTGTACCTCATACACTTATGGGGGTACTTTCTGTTGTTCAGTAAGCTGAAGATACAGTAATAGATGAAGAGAAATCAATGTCTTTAAAGAATTCAAAGATAATCAAATCAGAGACAAGACAGACATGTAAACTTCTATAGTTTAAACTAGTATTCCCTTGTTGTTAATGCTAAAAAAAAAAAGGCACTTTCTAGATATGGTTTGTAAAGTGAAGGGAGATGAAATCAAAGCAGCTGTGAGCTATCAGGATATTAATCAGTTGTCATCTGGGGGCTGATATAATTGCTTACGTGTGTGTAAATGTGCTCTTTGTCTCAGAAGGGCATTCTAATTTAGGACTATCACAGATGCTTTGATTTGAGACCAGAACTGGCTTGTAAATTGTCTTGAAATGTCAGAAAACTTGATATGTTTTGATGAGGACAAGTGCAGACAGATAACCCACCAGTCTTTGCTGCATTGAGATGTTAAAAGTTACTGATAACCAGTTATGGCACATCAGATTCCAGCAGTTGAAACTGAAATCATTAATCTTACTACTTATTTTTTTCCCTAATATAGAAATCTGTCAGGTGGAGCATAGAACTGACAACACCAAAGTCACTTGTGAAGAAGAAGAAGAGAAGGAGGAGGAAAGTTATTTTTCATTAAGTAAGGACTCCTATAGCTCAGGTTCTGAAAATGAATCAAGGTCTCCACAGAGGAGGAAGGATTTATCGCCAGGTTAGTTTCCTGAATTTTTTTTTTTTTTAAAGGAGTTATTTTACAACACTCTTTGCTTAAAGTACATGACAAGATAGGTGAGATGAATTACACACAGCTTAAATCATGCAAGGTGTAGGTGTCTTGTTTGTACTGTCAGGGCTACACTTCTGAAAGAATAGTGACAATTCACCAATATTTTTGGTTGCAGATGTTTGTTATATTTCTGTGTAGATTTTGGAAATGGATCAGAAATGATGACAACTGGCTTTGGAAGAAAGGCAGCAGAAAAATTCCTGTTTAATGATACACGGTTCCCTTCATGAGATTAAAGTATAACCTCACTTGTGCTGATCAGTCTTTTGCTTAGAATTTCTTTCTCTTCAATACAGGTAATATTCCCAGTGCAGCTTGTATTGATGCTGCTCGGAGGAAGCGTCACTTAGCCAGGACTCAGGCTGATTATCTGCCACTGGATGTTTCAAATGGTCATAAGGTCTCTCAGAGAAGAGAAAGCAGTGATTTAGAGAGTGAAGATGAGTCTGATAAGAAGACTCTCAATTTTGCTCCTAAAATGAGAACTCTGAGGCAGAGGATGACTGAACACATGGGTGAGTTTGTACCATTTTCTCCTAGTGGTTGTGGTTTTGTTCTGCTGTCTGGAAGAATTCTCAGGGGTCTTTGCAAAAGGCTGTATGGCTGGTGTTTGATGTTTATACGAGACAGTAATCTTGTTTAAGTCTCATGAATGTAGTGGTGCAGGATGCTTTGAAAAACACTTAAAAAAGTATTTTTGGCCTTGTTGGCTGCAAATAAACCTGCGTTGCAGGAGGCACAGCATTTAATGTGAATAAAATTGCTGTAATGGAAGACAAACTGTCCTCCTGAAGTTTTCAAAATCCTGCCTGCTGGTTCTGATCTGATCTTCCTAGTGCTCTCCCTGCATTGATCTTATACCTGTTCTTGAAAAGGAAAAAAATAAACGACCCAACAACCCAGACCATTTATAGAATCATAGAATGGTTCAGGTTGGAAGGGACCTTAAAGATCATCGAGTTCCAACCCCCCTGCTGTGGGCAAGGACACCTTCCATTGGACCGGGTTGCTTGAAGCCCCATCCAGCCTGGCCTTAAACACTTCCAGGGATGGGGCAGCCACAACAAACCTAGTGTAAGTAAAGCATATGTAGCTTTTCCACCGCTTTTTTTTTTCCCCCCTCTTGTAGCTGCTCACAGTTGTATTTATGAAGCACTGGTTTACCAGAGTTGTAGACTGGATTTGGATTTCTTGATAATTTTTTTTAATAAGGATTATAAGGAATGTGTAACTATGAGTTGACTCTGCGATTCTAATGAATGCTAAATAGATATTTTTGTATCTATAATAGAGAATATATTTTAGACCACTCAAGGATTTACTGTGTTTAATGTCATAACATTATAGTCTAACTATGCTCTTATGTAAATTATACACAGGTTTGCTTTAAGCTGAAAAGAAAAAAAGATGTTTGTGCTCCTTGTACTTCTGCAGTAGGTGTCTGAGAATGTTGGGGAAATTAACACTGGTGTGAACTCTGCAAATCCTACTGGCCATTTCCAAACCTTCCTTGCCTTTCAGTTTGGAAGTCCTCAATCTACAGTTTTTCAGTCTGTTTTTTTTTTGTGTGTAGCACTTCCCAGTGACGGTTGGGAGAAGCATTGTTGCTTTAAAGGAAGGAGAACATGGGAAGGGGAAAATAGGTAAAGGGTGTAATTACATTTAATAATGATTGCTTTTACTTTTAGTGTCTGTGGGTGATGAATCAAGTGAAGATGAAGCAGAAATTAAGTGGGAAGAGCAGCAAATAAAGAAAGCTGTTAAACTCTCTCAGGTGATGTGCTTTTCTAACCACTGGAAGTTGCTTTTTGCTCATTGATAATAGAGCTTGTTTCTGGAATACTGTCATATTTCCCCCTTTGCGTTCTTTGAGGGAGGTTTTTAGGAAGTAACACCTCAATTCTCTAGAGACAAGGCAATTAGAAATAAGGGAAGATGGTAATGAAAATGTGTAATCTCTGGCTGGCTGTTCAGAAGCCAGGTTTTGTCTACCTGTGTGTGATGAAAGATTGTGAAAAGTAGAGAATAATGTTCTGAACCCTGATTTTTTTTTTTTTTTTTTGNCATGCTTTTTTTTTTTTTTTTTTTTTTTTTGGTGCGGTGCGAGAGATCTTGAAAGCAAGATACTACAAGTATCAAAAAATCACAAAGTAAAAATTACTGGTTTGCTATGATTGAGTGAGCAGAATTCTTTCTCTTTGTTTATCATGTGCCTTGTTTATTTGAATGATATGTTTTGTTGATCTATAAAGCTGCAGAGGGAAAAATCATGTAAAGAGCATATTGAAAATTAAAAGTTAAATTTCTTGTAGGAAACTTACGATGATGCTTCCCTGCATAAAGCTCCATCAGCTAAACTAAAGTTTGATCCCTCTGTTCCTCTACCACCTGTGGACTTGGAAATTGTGAAGAAGCGACTGACTGAAAGGTAAATCCTGCTCTTATAAACCTAACTTTCGAGATGTCTGAGTTCTTATTACAGAATGAGGTGACAGCTTTGAAGTATTATTCTTTTAGTAGATACTGGAGTATTTTTTTTATTATTATTTCGTGTGTGGAGTACTACGAATTTTTTTCTGGCAACGCTTTGTTGTAGGGGGGCATTTGGACTGTTCAAGAGTGTTTTATCAACTAGTATTTTGGAGAGTAAGTTCATTTAAATGGCAGCAGCTCTCTATGCTTACTAGTAGTTTATGATAGTAGTGTTGATTCAATGTTATGTTTGCCCAGCAAGCAAAACTTCAGCTGGGGCCGATGGAGCTGGTGGTCCTAGCCCCTCTTATGGTGTTTCTTACACCAGCTGCAAAAATAGCTCAGCGTTTCCTAAAGCAGCAGTAAATTCTCTACAGCCTGTTTAGGCAAACTTGAATCTGCCTTGATTTTTTTAAATTTTTTTTTATTTTTATGTAATCATGTGCTGGGCTGCAACTTTTCTTGAGCAGTTCAGCTGCTGCACAGGCAGCTGAAGTGTCCTGGGGTAGAAGTGGGAACCTCCAAGGGTGTGTGTGAGAAGGACAGCTGGGGTCAGGCATCCTAAGGTAAGCCATCCCCTGTCATCTCTCAGACCACCGAGAAGCAGCTGTTCAGATAAGTTTAGACAAGTAACCTTATACAGCTGAGACACAAATACAGGCTATGGACTTGCCCTGAGCTCTTTCCACATATGCTTTGCTTTGTACAAACCATCATCCACCTGCTGCTTTAAAGAATTGCAGCTAAACTGGACTTAAATATTTTTGTGAAACTGTATATGTTTTTTTTGCCATAATCACCTAAATGGAATGAGTTAAATCAAATGGGAATTCATGAACTGAATCAAATAAGAAAAAAGAGAACAAGTCTATTGAGAGTGGGAGACCAATTTAGAAAATAGCAAGAAGGGAGGCGCACGTTTTTAAAAACTTGTAACACAATAGAGATCAATTGCTTAGTTCATTTATTTTCATTGAAAAGTGTTCCCTGCTTCAGGGAAGTGAGGTAAGTTGTGGTCTCTTTCTTGGTCCTGCTACAGGCTTGCTCAAGCTGAGCAATTGCTTGGGATATGGAAGGCGAGAAGAGGGAAAAGAAAATAGAGGAAGCAGAGTTGTAATATATGTAAATGTTCCTATATGTTACCTAGTTATTTGTGACAGCTGTAGATACCAGTTCCTGGGCTTTATCACCTAGTAGCAGCATGGGTCCTCAGTTGATTTGTGTTTAGTAGTGAATGCCTGTAGGTACAGCTGTCCATGCAAGTTATGTCATGTCCATACTAGTTTTAATATGAGCCCAAAATTATGTCAGGTAGAATTCATTCAATGTGGTATCACAAAATTTGCCTTTTTATGTTTTTGGAAAGACGGGTGTAAGGATTCCAGGTAAAATGTCAGCGTTGTTTTCAAAACTAGCACCACGTAAGTGATATTTGAGTCTCCAAAGCATGATGCTTGTCCACACCCCATAGTTCTGCAAATGTTGGCATGGGTAAATCTTTCAACGCTGCTTAGATTGAATGCAAATACTATTATTAGCACAGGCAGAGATTTTGTATGTGATCATAATGGGAAAAATGTTTTGGAATGCATCAGCTGTTAACTTGGCAATAGTTTCAGTTGTCTGGGTTACTCTGTTTTTTTAGGATAATGTCATTGCAGGATGTGCACCGTGCCCACCAGAGGGAGTATGAAAAATACATGGAGGACATGGAAAGCTCAAAGATGACCGTCCAGGAGCTAGAGAAGTCATCGGATTCAGCTCAGAATTACAAATTCTACAGAGCCATGAAAACATATGTAGAAAACCTGATAAACTGTTTGAATGAGAAAGTATGTATATTTTCATCTTTCTCTTTTTTTTTAGATGATAAAGGTGCTTTCTGTCAGTGAAAGGTGAGGAGTTTTTGTTTGGAAATGATGAGGGACAGCACTTGGTTAAAAAAATCAGTTCCGTCAGAAATTTTCACGTAACAGGAATCAAAATGTAGGGAAAACAAATCAACCCTCGCTCGAAGTGTGATGATCAAGCTAGTATAGGAATACTGACATGAGCTGTGATCGCACTTAGGTTCTGTTGGATGTAAACAAGATGTTATTGGAGAGAATTTTCTGCAGGTTTAGTAACCAAAGGGCACTGATGTTGAATGAGAAGTGGCACTTAAATTGTCATTTGGGATCTCTTAAAACGCCTTTACTCAGGGTTTTGTAGCCTTGTGTTAGGTACAAGGTGGGACTGAGTTAGCAGAACTCTGTGAGAATGTCTGTGTTACCAGCTGCATATGTTTCCTGAACTGCAAACCTTCTGTATTTAAATAAGATGAAGATTGAGAGAAGGGGAGGAGCAGCCTAAAATTTGGCCTCTGTGGAAGTAAACTGCTTTTTACTCTATAAAGAGTGCTCTCAGATCTAACTTAGGTCACTTAATTGCATCATAAGTTGTGAATTTCTCTAGTACTTGTTCTCCTTGAAGTTATGTAATTAATACATTTTATTTAATGGCTGGTGGCTTGAAAGCAAACTAAGTGCACCTACAGTGTCCCATTGAGTATTTTGTATGAAGCCTTAGGTAGTCCTCTGATGAGCCACCGGCATCTTGTGTTTTCCAGTCCTACAAAAAAGCCTGAAAAACTCCAGTAATCAGGAATGTACTTTTCTGTGTGTAATTACTTTGGTTCTAATTTTGTGCCTCTACTGAGAATCTGTGGAAACAGTTTTGGGGTGGTTGGGTTTTTTCCATTATTTTGGAATTTTAATTAATTGAAAACCTGTTTACTGTATTTCAGCTGAAATACATTAATGATCTAGAACTGGCTGTACACGTGCTTCTTCAGCAGCAGGCCATGAGAATACTGAAACGAAGGCAAGATGAGCTGAAAAATGAATCTGCTTATATTCAGCATCTGACAAGTTAGTATGCAGTTAGAAGTTATTTTTTCATTGAAACATTCACTCTTTGAGTAGAAATGCACATTTACTGTTTTGGATCAGGTTTTTAGTTTCCACCTTTGATCTCCATTCCTCTTCTCTTTGTTACTAGGTGTGTTCTCCTATAACTCAATTGAAGTCCTTACCTCAATAAAACACTTGATACTCTTTTTGAACAGTGAACATGACACGACTAAGTACTTTGTCAGGTTTTAGTTACTCAGCTTGGGAATTTCCCATCAATGTTAAAAAGGAAAAAAAAGTCTGTACTAGTAAGTTGTGGAAAGATTGTTAATGGAGGATTCTGTGAATATATGAAAAAGCAGTGTGTTTACTTGGCAACATCACTTCAATGTGAGTGTCTTTAAGGCTGTGTGTGTGCTCAGAATGGAGATTTCAAATGGGGTGGTGACATTTATGTGAAGGGAAATCCATTAAAAGAGAAGCCCTTTTGTGTAAGGGTTTTATCAAACACAATCATGTTGTATGTTTTGGTTTGGGCTTCTTTTTTTTTTTTGTCACTGTAGGAAAAAATATGACAACTTTTCAGTCGCCTGTTTTCTTTCCACACCGCTTGCATGCCGTGTGAATCCTTAGCTGCTGCTGTTGAAGGAAAAAAAAAAAACCTCCCCAAACCCAGCCTCTAAAACCAAACTCTTTAAAACCAAAGCTAAGAGCAGTGTGCTGCTGGGAACAGATGGAGGCCAGATGCACCAGTGTTTGGTAACTACTAATCGTGGGATCCTCACTACACAGGAGAAACTGCTGATTAGAGAATGGTAGCAGCCTGTATGATTTTGTAATGTGGTGAAGAAAAAGGTAGTGCCATACTAATAGTTGCACTTAAAATCATTTTACTTCCAGCTCATTACAAATGAGACTGTACCTGCATGTTTAACAGCACTTCTAATTGTGGGATTTTTTTATTTTTAATGTTCCTAGTTGTATTTAATATAGTGGAAAGGCTGAATTTTTTCTTATGTGATAATACTTCAGTGGTAGAACACTTTTACTGGAATGTTGGGCACGTGTCACCCAGCTAATAGTTCTACAAATGAACGGCCCAGACAGAAAATGCTTCTAGTTTCTACTTCTCTGTTGGGCTTAAGAATCAGAGCAGGGGTGATTGGGGTCACGCAGTCACTGGCCACTCTCATAACAGGAGACAGCAGGGAGCTGACTGGTCTTGAAATCCAAATACAATGATTTTGAATAGTGTCAGTCGGGGATTTAACTTCCATTATGTTGGAACCATACCTTGAAAGTAACTTGATTTCTTAAATGGTTTCACTTTTGTCATACGAATGAAGGTAGATCCCTGCGTTTGCCTTTCACACAGGTAAGAACCTGTTGTGGAAGGCACCAGTTCCTTTTTCCTGGCTTGGGAAATGGTGAGCATTGACTGGAACGTCATCAGACTCACCTTTTCATCTACTGCTACGAGGGAACAACCGCACCTGACAATATGCAGTTAACGAGTAATAGTTTCTGTGCGTTATTCTGGAGGCTGTTAGAGTTTGATTAGGAAGCTTGACTTCTCTTGGTTGTTTTCCAAATGAAGAACAGTAAATGGACACTTTGTCTTTCCTTATTGAGAAATAAGAACTTAAAAATTATACTACTTAATTTTTGACTGATTCTGTCTTTTGATAGGTGGGAATTACAAGCCAACCAATGGTGGTGTGGAAGGGGATGAGAAGGCAGAGCTTCTGGTAATGTGTGAACACCGAAGGTAGGTATTACGTGTATGAACACTTGGCTCTGGTATCGTATGCTGGCTTTCTGTCACTTATGCAGTGATGAATGTAAACCTGTAGGATTCAAAATTATACACAAAAAATAGGTATTTGCTTTCCAAAACTCAAAGTACTTGGTTAATGTTAATGACATTCTCTTCATGTTGATTTGCATCTGAACATCAAGAGATCTTGTTAGTTTAAATTGACAAGTCTAAAGTGGGGCTATTTATAAAGTTATGTGACGTGCTATTTCTGTCCTGTTGTAATAAATGACATTTATGACAATATATATGATGTTATATAGAAATACATGTTTATATTAGCAAAAAATAAAAAGTCAGGCAGTATTGCTGCTGCTGGTGGTGTCAGTTAGTGAAGCAAAGCAGTATCTAGCCCCTCCCCTGCTGTCATTGTAGGCCAGATACTACATTTTGGATATCAGAGTGCTCAGAAACTGCTACTGAATTTTTTCTTGAAGTTATTTGGAGCTTTGAAAGCTTTTTAGCTGCACTGGTGACTCAGCTCATTAACTGTACTTCAAAGTGGCAAGAACTTCTGACATTTTAGTGGGTGAAAAATGATAGAATAACAGATTCCACTTGAACATTTAACCTTTATGCTAGCTGATGTATATACATATAAAACATTTCACACAGTCATCGTTTTCATACCATATATTGCTTTTCTGTGGCAGAAATGCAAGCTGTTGATTTTGCAGCCTGCTGTGATTCTTGGTGTTATGGCAATAGCTTTTTAAGCCAGACTGGCCCTTGGATGCATCACAGTTTTTATGTGGGTTGTTGCACAAGTGTTCCAGAACTGAGACGTCAGACTGAGAGCTCAGGAGTTTCCTGTACATGAAAACTGTCTGATACCATGTCCAGTACCATGCTAGATGTTTAGTGTTTCAGGTGGGATCGGTCATCAGTCTTGTTAGGGAATGAGGTGAAGAGAAAGTTATTACGTGGTTCATAGGGAAGATCAGAGATATTTATGTCAGTTCCCAAAGGCCCTCCTCCTTCCCTAGTTTCTGTGTCCGTATGGCTAGACAATTACTGTTGGGTCCTGATTGGATTTCCTGAGGCTGTTCCTCTCACAACTTGCTTTTAGTATGTGGGGATTTTTGTGTTTTTTTGGTTTTTTTTCTCCTCCAAAGTTGGATTATTTTTCATTAAGCTTCCTTCTACATTCAAGGAGAGGATAACTCATATGAGTTTGTTACAAAATACAGGACTTCCAGACGGCAGCTGAGAGAGTGTTCAGGAGATGCTGATCACCATGAAGGCATGTCGAGCGATGATGAGCTCACTCCAACTGAGGTGACAGAGTTCCAGAAGAGCAAAGGTTGGTGACAGCCTCAGTGTAGTGTCCTAGAACAAAATCTCTTTCTTACATTTTTTTAATTATTTGTTTTTAAAGGAAAGGTAAATAAATACTTCATTTGAGTTACATATCCTTATTTATGTGCTGCAGAAAAGAAATACCTTCAGACAGTTCTGACTAATGACTTTAGGAAAAAATGGTGTATGGTTGTAGATTTCTTTTTGTGTGAGTTACGTTGCATCGTTACACAGGATTGTTTCAACTAGAAGCAAGCTCTTTCAGATTATGCCAAAGCTGATCTGAGAGTATTCAGTGCAATGCTACAGTGTGTTTTGTCTAATAATTTTTCTGAACATACAGTGAATGAAAGGTTGGTGTTTTAATTATCCTGAATCTATGGATGAAGGGAAGCAGGGAAAGGCATAATATTTTTTTGTGTCTGAAATTCTATCCCTGTTGTAGAAAGGTTGAAATGCAGTGGTTGTATGAATCTGTGGAATAGATCATGATGAAACTTGCCTTTTTTGGTCTTCTGACTGTATTTGTTTTTTCTGAAACTGGTTTTTCCAGAGAGCTGGTTCTAAAATCCATTTCAGTGTCAGACATGTCAAAGATAAACAACAAATGCAATTATCGTACAGATATTTCTTATGTCAGCTTATGCCTCAATAAGTTCTGTGATTGTTTCTTTTTATTCCCAACAAATGTTACCCATAGATAACGTTTTAGAGGATAGTAGGAAAATCTTTGAAGATGTTCATGCAGATTTTTGTGACATCAGAAAAATCCTGTTGAAATTCCAGGAATGGAAAGAGAAGTTTCCTGACACTTACTGCAATGCTTATATCAGTTTCTGCCTGCCTAAGCTATTAAATCCGTTGATCAGAGCTCAATTAGTAAATTGGAATCCTCTTGAGGTATGTGCTGACACAGTTTTCTTTAAAAAATTGCATGTGTGTTGGAATACACTGGTGAGCCTGGTCCTTCTGGGTGTTGCACTGAGGCAGCTGGCTGTAGTCAGTAAAGCCTGTTCTGTTTCTGGACCATACCATCTTTGTGAACATACCTTGTTCTGCTTTATTTTTACTTGTTAATTGGTGGTATGTGTGGTGTTTCTGGCAGCCCAAAATAGATCTAAGCAGAGGCCTGCTGTTTTTAGGGATGTTTTCTGTATGGGAACTTCTGTGTGGGTTGTAGGGGGCACTACACAACCTGGGATAAGTATGTTAACTAGAAGGAAAAGATCTGTTTCTTCTTGTCAAGTCGCTTGTATATGAATAATTTTAATATGTATTAATATTAAAAAAATGTTTTTTCTGTATGTAGCACAGTGCAATAGAAATTAATAGAAAGATACCGTGTTGATCTCAGAAACTGAAAGATGTGGTTGAAGTCTTTACTTTCTCCTTTCCCTGTACCTTCAGCCCTATTTTGAACATCCCCACTAAAAACAATTCTTCCCCTAATTTTTTTGAAGGCACTTCAGCAATCCTACCCTTTAAATTGTGGCTTTAAACCTAGTTTTCCTTATTTGCTGGTTTGGCCTGTTCAGTGACAAGGATGGATCTGAAATGAAGTAGGAATTTGTGGTATCATTGGATGGAGCTTTTCTTGCAATCTTTACCAGCTGAACAACTAACAGGATTGATCTTTTAGCAGAATTTTACAGAGTTGGAAGAGATGCCCTGGTTCAGAGCTATAGAAGAATTCAGTGATGCCAAAACAACATCCGAATTAAAAAGCGATGTTGATCCTGATCGAGAAGTTTTGCCTAAAGTGATTGAAAAAACTCTTCTTCCAAAAATTACAGGTATAGTAAAATTGTACTGAAAATGTTCGCAGCAGCTAGGTAACCACACCTTAAATAAGTGATGGTTGTCAAATAATGTTAAGTCTATAATGGTGCTCCAAGATGTAGTGATTACCTGATTCCACAGAATGAGGCCAAGGCAGACTCTTTTTAAGTGAGAGATTTTTGTGTTTAGTTCCACTGCACTGTAATGCCTTGAAATCACAGCAGTTAACCACTTGCCTATCATGAATGAAATAAATTCCTGTTTTTTCTTTTAGGATTTGTAAAGAATGTGTGGGATCCTTTATCTACTTCCCAGACTAAGAACCTTGTACAGCTTTGCAAAAGCATGTTTGAAAAACAAGATCTTCCCAAAAATGAATGCAGTCGAGCAAAAGAGGTAACAGCTCCTGCGATACTGGGGAAGGGAAAAGTCATCCACTTGCTGTGCTTACTTTGCATACGCCTGTGGGCACTTAAAATGCTGTCCTCAAGTTGTTCAGTTGTGATTACTTGTTTGTTTTGTCACTTTACCTGTTAAATCTTCTAAATATAAACTTCCGTCTCCTTTGATGCTCTCATTATTGAAATTAGCTTCTGTTCTTAGAAAAACTCTGCTTGTACCTAGCACAAATCTGATTGTACATCTTTGTGCTTTGCTGCAATTACAATAGTTAGACTTTAGCATTTAGTAATCTCTCAGAATTTGAGCTTTAAATGCCAGTAATGCTCCAGTGGGAAACTCTTACGCTCTTAGATCTAGAATTTTAAGAATTCTAAATCTTCATTGGTTACTTGACTAGGAGAAAGACTATTTTGTAACCTTAGCAATCTTTTAATAATTACCTTTATATGCATAGTCACTTTAGCATGTCCTTCAGCCTGATTCTGATTTTATTCTGCTGTAAATCTGGAGGTTTATGTAGTATAGAACTTGTGAAATGGGTGGATATTTTTGGTCCTGAGTATGAAAATAAATGCTTTTGAGGAAATGTTTATACTTCCCAATTGAGCCTTGCAAAGGTTGCTTATTTGAAACCGTTGTTCAGAAAATAAAGTAACCCAGAACTTTAAATTCATAAATTAAAAAAAACCCAACAAAAACAATAAAACTTTAAAAAAAGATAAGTATCAAATTGTTGCACCTAAAAACTTGTTGTCTAAAATCATCACGGCTATGATAGTGTATGATTTATTTATTTAATTTTAACATAAGTTCTACATAAAATGATGTGAAATTCTATGTTCATAACTTATTTTGTTGTTAATCTATATGGTTTTCCTGCTATCTGGCAAATTAACATGCCCAAAGAGTTCTCACTTAAGGAAATAATTATCTTAGAAAAAAATCCAAATCTTGTAAATAATTAGAGCTGTGATTTTTTTTTTCTACTGCTTTTAACACATTTCATGGTCAGTGTGTATTATATATTAGTGGTAATTGTACTTTGCTCTAATTAAATATTGCACTTCTAGATGAATAAAATAACTGTTGAAGTTGTTGTCAATGGAAGATGAAATATTTCTTGTGAGGAAACATTAACAATTCTATTTTTAACAGGTTTTGATAAACGTAGTTGTCCTAAGAATGAAGAAATCTGTAGAAGAAGATGTCTTTATTCCTCTGTATCCTAAAAGGTAAGCTGACTCTGGGACTTTGTTTAAACACTTTTTTTGTTTTTAAATTCCCACAGATGTAGATGAAATACTGTATTAACAATTAATACTATTAATTGTATATGAATAATTTCAATGATCACCGTAAACATTAACAGCTAATGGAACAAACTACTGCTTATTATGGGAAAGGTTCTGGAGCCTTGTTCCCATTTATGAACTCTTTCTAAGGAGAGTAACTCCACTGTTTTATGTTTTCTGCTGCTGTAACCAAATGTTTTCCCAGTTCATGAGGTCCACTGTCTGGTTTTAGCATAGAAACTTATATCTGAGCACCTGGTATCGTGTGTATGTGTCTTTTGATACTTCCTGTCATTCTGAAAATAGGCTTTATAGTGTAGATGGTTAAGACTGACCACCATTTCAAAGAGGTGAATGAGTCTGGTAGGTCTGTGGTTAAAATGCAGCAAGGAGAGCAGCTTTGCTACAGCTGTTGGATGTTTGGTTGTAAGCAATGCTGTTTTGATCTGAATCCCTGAAATGTGGACACAGATGCTTCCAATTGTTAATTTTATTGGAAATAATTTCGTAGTAGTTTTATTATAAAGGGTTCAAATTGACAGCTGTTTGCCTAGGCTTTTATTCTGGTTGTGGCTGTCAATGCTGAAAGA
Source organism: Pedionomus torquatus (assembly GCA_013398155.1). NCBI lineage: Eukaryota > Metazoa > Chordata > Aves > Charadriiformes > Pedionomidae > Pedionomus > Pedionomus torquatus. The sequence goes on along the minus strand of VZRU01018114.1, from coordinate 516,018 downwards.
GTGCCATAATGAACATTCATCAGTGTCTACAAGATCAGTTATCTGTTTATTGCATCTTAAAAGCAAACAGAAAAAGAAAACCTTATTTTAACTTTTTTTTTTTTTATTAATCTTTCCGTGTCTAGCACTGTGGAAGACAAATCATCGCTGTGTTCAAAATTCCAAGAAAGACGATTTTGGTCAGCTGTTAAGGTAGAGAAAATATACCTGGTTTTATTCTTTCAGATTCATTTTGGTGAAAAAAAATATTCTTGCAGTCAGTCAGGAAATGTATCTTCAGGCACATCTGATTCCTGTGAGATTAATACATTTTTATTAGCATGGATAACCATTTTTCTCAGTGAAGGATGTGTTCTTTGTGCACCCTGCATGTGATGATTTAAGAACGAGCTATAAATGAACACCCAACTGGTGCTCGTTTCTTGTTTACCCAACTGGTATCTCTTCCGCAGAAGACTTTGATCTGACCATCTGTTCCTGCTGGTTCACTTTTTCTTTCCATGAGTTGGGTCAGCTGGGTCTGTTGGCCTTACATCATATTTTTTAGTCACTGTCACCCAACACTGTGGGGACAGACAGGTTCTTGTGGGGATACTGGGGAGGATGACGATGACACTACATTGTAGGTGCAATTAAATCTTTAATTTTCTTAATTTAATAATCAGTCTAGTGCAATGTTTTATGATCAGAGTAGCACAGTGTTTTCATAATTGGAATTGGCATAGCACAATTTTATAAGTAGCACGGAATTTATGGCACAGCTTAGTTTATGGATCCTAATCATCTGGACCCTCTGCAGATTGGTTCAAAACTTATTATTTGGTTTGCAATATCAATAATAACCCAGCCATAACCCAGACTTAGAGCATGTAAAGGAATATGAGTCACTCCTCAGAGGAAGCAGGGGGCGATAGAGGTGTCCCTGGCCACTGGGCTTTGGGCTCGTGGATCTCACTGTCCAGCAGCAGTTCTGTTGCAGGTTCCCCTTAGGACTTGTGACTGTGTGGTTTTATAGACTGTGCTTTGTGTGCTGTTACCTTTCCTGTTTTGGGACGGGGTCATGGCCACCACCTGGCTGGCTGGTGCCTGGGACCTTCAAGACTGGTGAGGAGGGGGAGTGGTTGACCTGGTCCTCGGGAATCTGCTTGGTGTGTGTAGGAGCCTTGTAGCCTGGTAGTGAGGGGAAAGGGGGATAATATATGACCAGCTCAGTCACAGAGAATCACTGTTTGCATCACACTATAAGATGATGTTAGTTATGCTAGCCCTTATTGTAGAATATAATCCCTATATGTTCACATAAGCACATCAGTATAGTTTAACTGATGTTGAGTTGGAAGTGCCTTTCCTTCTTTCATGCTTTCAGATTTAACTGCTAGCCCTCCTGTGAAAAGGGTAATAGTTACCTTCTGTACTTAGGCCTAGAAAACTGATAATCTCTTAGGGTAAAATGCTCCTCCTACCCTTGGGAGGTCATTTATGCATGGAGTAGAGTACAGTTCGTATACACATGGAAAACTAATTATGCTACTTTATACAATTATTTACAGAGCTCATTAGTAGCTGACTACGTTTTGAAAGTGAGAATCCTGGGTGTTGAGTACCTAAATTGGATGAACATAATATTATCTTTTAATCTTTACCTTATGTAAAACCTGTAGTAGTGTTTTTAGCACACCTGTAGCCATCGGTGTACGTATTTTCCTTCTTCATTCCTGCAGCTGCTCTCCAATATTCTTCTTTGGGATGGGATTGTACAAGAAGATACAATCCGTGATTTGGGACTGAGCAAGTTGTTGAATCGTTACCTTCTTCTGAACCTCTTGAACACACCACTGGGGCCAGATAACATAGAAAAGTGTAGTAAGGTAAAAGGCACTATGTACATTGGCGAGGGTGTATACTGAAAGTTGGTTTTCATGAAGGGAGGTCAAAACTGAAGATGGAATAACTAAAAACAAATTCTAAACTTTCTTTAATTTTTAAAAAATATTTCTTTTTATGACCCTGATGCAAAAAAGCATTTTTTGAAGCAAATGTTAATCCATAGGTTCTTAAGAATATTATGTGTAGGGATGATCAATCTTGGTTTCAAAGAAAAAAACCCACACCAAACTTACCAAGAAGTCCCTGTCAAAAGTGATGTGACTTGCTTATATTGAAAGCCTTTTTTCTTTTTAAACCTCTTCAAATACTCTCTGTGAGCAGGTGGTTGCATCCCTCCCAGAAAGATGGTTCCAGGACCTTAAAAGTGGATCAACTCTCCCTGAGTTACTGAACTTCTGCCAGCACATGCTGCGATGTGCCCGTATGCTACACAAGAACAACCACAGGTAATAGGCTTGGAATTCAACTGCTTCCTCAAATACTTTGTGTTAAACATTTCTTAAATTCCTCAGGTGTCATGTATTTCACAGAATCACAGAATGATATGGGGTTGGAAGGGACCTCTGGAGATCACCTGGTCCAACCTCCCTGCCAAAGCAGGTTCCCCTAGGGCAGGTTGCATAGGAATGTGTCCAGGTGGGTTTTGGATATCTCCAGAGACACTACCACCTCTCTGGGCAGCCTGTTTCAGGGCTCTGCCACCCTCAAAGGGAAGAAGCTCCTCCTCATGTTTAGATGGAACTTAAAACGTACAAATTTGAGCCCATTTCCTCATGTTCTTTCACTGGGCACCACTGAAAAGACTGGCCCCTTCCTCTTGACACCCACCCTTTACATATTTATAGGTGTTGATCAGATCCCCCTTAGTCTTCTCTAGACTGAAGTTCTTCAGCCTTCTCTCATACAAGCGATGCTCCAGGACCCTCATCATCTTTGTGGTCCTCTGCTGTCTCCTCTCCAATAGTTCCCTGTCCTTCCTGAACTGGGGAGCCCAGAACTGGACACGCTGTTTCAGATAGAGCCTCACCAGGGCACAGTAGAGGGGGAAGACAACCTCTCTTGGCCTGCTGGTCACACTCTTCCTGATATACCACAGATTTTGATGCCTTCAAGGGTGTTCTCTAAAAGGAGGCTTCTGCAGTTCTAATTTAACGTGGTGGATGGAGGCGCAGGCTCTTGGGTGCTGTTAGTGATCAGGGTGGCCAAAGTCACCTGGTGATAAGTGGCCAGGGAGACATACCTGACTCTTTCAAATTAATAAACATAAAGTCATGTATGTAAATGTATTGCTGTATCAAATAGTTCTTTCTGTTTTTATTACAGTAATGAAACAAAAGAAGTCCTTCTCCTGCTGGTGAAAATCAAAGCTCTGGCTGTAGTTGAAGACTTCATAGAAGAGCACAAACTGGAACACCTTAAATCGATAATCGGGAAATAGAAATTTTTGAAGCAGCAAAACACAAAATCAGTTCTAATACACAATTAGTGGATCCTGCCTGCTCAAAGGTGGAGTGGTGACTGCTGTCTTATTGTGAAATACTCAATTTATTTCCCCCCCTCCCCCCAGTGTCTTCTGCTGCTATCTACTCCTAAGTTAAGGCGTCATTTTAGAAGCTGCAGTTGTCGAAGGAAAGCAATGGTTTGGGCATTCCAAAACATATGATAGTGCTTTATTGCTTTACCCTTTTTGGAAGGATACCTGGCAAGATGGAACATGCCTGTAAACTTTATTCCTGCTCATCAGGAGACAGCTTTACTAGCCATGTCCAGCGTTTGTTGCAAAGTATCACTGACTCAGCAGTCGTTGAGCTCTTCTAACTTGTGGTCCAAGTCATTTTTTTGGTAGGGTTATTGTTAAGTTGTCCCTAGTGAAGAAGAATTCATAGTGGTGCAGGGTTTTGACCCTGATACAGAAAGACGGGAAGGAGTTAGATTAATGTATAAATACAAGATTGGTGAGGTCAGAAGTTGCATGGGAGACCATCTGGGGAAGAGGAAGATGGTGTCTGCTGGGTGTAGTTTTGGGAATGAGTGACACAGACTGACCTAGAGTTGTCACGTACTGCTTTGTTGGACTTTTATTAACAGGCTTGATGATGAGGAGCACAAGATCAACTTCAGTCACTTCTTACTGAAACATGAGGAAAGTTGTTCTTTTGCTTCCCAGTAAGATACTGAAACCAACTGCATCACATCCTTATTACATTTTTAATGTTTTATAACTCTATTTGCAGTAAATATTGGTATAGGATAGCAAGGATGCTTTACTGTAGAAACTATAGTGCACCCCTGACTCCGTGTTAACTTCTAACTGGATTTCTCAAAAATCTTCTGGGACTAGAAATTTCACTCCCTGCAGACTCAATCCTTATGATTTCTTTTGTATTTTTTTTGTAAGTTTAAAATATATTTTTGTAAAATATTTTAATTGTAAATAGCTGTGATCAGTGTTACAGACAAAAAGAGGACTTTTTAAAAAGAATTGTTTATTTTGAAAATAAAGTATTTTCCTGTGTTAATGAGACTCCTACGGTTCACTTCTGTAACAGGACATGAACGGTATTAGAAGGATGAAAAAAGATTCAGACACCATTAGCCTTCATTACCTTTAGAAGCTTTATTGCAAATCCTGCTTTCTAGTAACTTCTGTTGCTTTTCCTCTCAAAATGCCATCAAAAACGCAGTAGCTGATCAGTAGTTATCACAAGGTTGTGATCTCATTTGTTCTTCTCTCTTGTTCTCCTAAAGGTTTCCCCTGAACCAACCAGGCTAGTGCTACTATAGAAATACAATAGATGCTCTATCACCACGTAGCTCTGTAGATAGGTCTTTTTTTGGAAGACAGATGACTCTTGCAGGAAGGCACGTGCTCAGAGCCCCCACGTGCTTCTGCTACAGAAAGGTAATTTTATGAAACCAGCTCTCCCAGTACGTGAGCATTTTGTTGTGGTTCTTACACTAATTCACGTGATTTGGTTTAAACCGACTCAGTTCTTCAAAAATTATTTCAGAGCACTTGTATCTCCTGCTCTATCAAACATATTTTTTTCATGGGAAAAGTAAAGGCTGTATGGTTTGCTCAGACATGTCTGCTTCCCTTCTACAGCCCGTTTCTGAAGTTCTACAGCTGAACCACAACCTGCTCTTTTCAGAAAGGAGAAACGGAAGACAGCACAACTGACTTGAATGGGTGATGCAGACTCCTCCTGTTCACTCTAATTTTAAAAAAAGGAGGTGTCTCAGTTCTGGAGGTGCACACCGTTTCTTTTCAGGAACGGCCAGTCAGTGTTCAGCCACAGAAGCTTGTACGCTTTGACAGTTTCTGGAAAGGTTAACTTTATTGTATATTTTGCTCATGTACATACAAAATCTGACAACTGATAATCCATACAGTAAATTCAAAGCAAATATTATTTTTCCTCAGTCATTTGTAAACTCGAAAAAACATAATTACTTTTTGAGCCCGTCACTCACTTCCTTCCAAATTTTATCCTCTAGTTTTGAGGTATCGTACTCTCTCATCATATCAAACTCTAACCAAGGCTGGCTCCACTTCTGGGCTGCTTTCATTTTGCTTTCAGGCAACTCAAACTTTATTCCTTTTATATTGTATTTTGGCCTTTCCCACCGTTTTGACCAGGGTTTAGGCTTCATTCGTACCTGCAGCTGGGGTGAAAGATTTGGGAAAAAAAAAAGAGTAAATAATCAGAAGGCATGAAGTAATCAGAATTTTGCCAGCTTAGCAAAAGGTCAGACAACTGCAGCTCTAACAGAAGGGAAGTAAGAGAAAACAGACTGATTAGTCAGTACATTAAGGAACTACTGGTTTAGGTTATTAGGAAAAAAGGAATTTTTTTATATTCACATGATTGTTGTCCTAGTACCTTGTAAAACTTCTTAAATTACACTGCCTCCATTACACAGGCCTTAAATTGACACATAAAAGTGAAGTTAACTCATCTTTTCCTTAAGGAAAAGGACAGATAGCACAACAAGGAAAGGAAGGAACAAGTGTTTTAAGTTGCTGAATTAAGAGACAATGCTCTTGACTGATTCTGCTGGTTTCTGGATCTTCAGAGAGATGCAGGCTTTAGCTGACTCTTCCAAATCCTTCCTTCTTTCCTGGCACCCACTGCTCCCAGCTTGGTGACACCACTAACAGTTCTGGAAGAAAAGCTTTCCTCTGTGGAGTGTTACATAGAGGTGAGTGGAGGCCGCAACTCCTTGTATGTCTTCCAAATTAACTCAGGATGGTAGATACTTACATTCTCAACGTTCTTTGACTATAGAAATGGCATAAAGACTTGCCTTATTTTGTATACTTTTGTCACCCTGGTAACTAATGTGGTAAAGAGCTGTTTAACAGCCTTCCAGGAGAGGAAAGTGACCCAAATGCTTCTCGCCTTTGCCTCTGAAACATGCAGCTCTTACCTTGTTTACAGGAACTTCTTCATGCTCTAAGCGAGACACAGGTTTCATATTCACATCAAAAGTACTATATTCGGGGAGGGCATCTCGCAGGTACATCAGGTTGTCATCCAGCCTCTTCTCCAGCTTCAGAACCTCTATTGCCTGGATTCGAGGATTGTAGAGTTCATAGCAGATTTCAACACCTTAGAGAGAGAAAGCCTGGTTTAATGAGCCATATTCATCAGAATTACTAACGTCAAATTAGTATTACTTAGTATTATTTAGTTCCTGTATTGGTCAAGAACTGCTTTTTGCTTATATAGAGAACTACGATACACAGCGCTGTGTGCACGTGTGGTTGTACACAGCCTTTGTGTCTGCACAAATAAATGCAGGTTTATTTTGTAAGTCATATCTTTGATAACAGAATGGTTTAAAAGACACTGAATGGTTTGAATTTAAGGAAGACGACCTTGGGTTTTAAACTACTCCCTTCTGGTTACAATGACCGTTACTTTCTATCTCACTGTATGTGTAGTGTATATAGACACCCACCCCTCCTATATTTGCTCTCAGAACAATAGTATTCATGCCTCCCCCATTTTCTCATGCAACAGAGTATGAACCATTTATAAAACTCTGCTTGTCTGTTGCTTGTTAAACAGTTCACGCATAATGTTCCCAGTTCATATGAATCCACCACTCAAACTGGCTTCATACTTTTACTGCCCAGGCTCAAATATAGGCACAACCATAGTGCATCTGAAGATCACCAAATAGACAGACAAAAAATTACTAAGCTGTTCCACGGCACACGAGCACCCCTGTGGATACAGTTTTGAACCTGCAGTATCCCCTAGTGGGTAAACTCAGGATTTCACTTTAATCATAGAATTGTCTGTGTTAGGAGGGATCTTTAAGTCCAACCATCAACCTAACTCTGGTAAAACCCATCGCTAAACCATGTCTCTAAGCACTACTTCAACCCATCTTTCAAATACTTCCAGGGATGGTGCCTCCAACCACTTCCCTGGGTAGCCCATTCCGATGCTTGATAACCCTTCCAGTGTAAGAATTTTTCCTGATATCCAATCTGAACCTCCTCTGGTGCAACTTGAAGCCATTTCCTCCTGTGCTATTGCCTGAATTAATCACTTAGAACTGAAGTTTTCAAAACAGGCTTGGGGACCTAGATGTTCTAACCACTGCTTAAAACTTAGGAATAGGAATTGTCACTGTATGTGCACGTGGCTCTCACTTGTTTCTCTTTGCAGATAACCTCTCTGCACAGTTGCTTAGTACAGAATGTAAAATTCAAGCCAAGTTCTAGTCTTGGCGATGAGAAATGAGAGGTAAAAAGCCCTTTGTGTTTTGTGTAGAACAGTACTAGTACAAAACCGACATGGGAAAAACCTGCATGGATCAGGCTGTGGCTTGGCCAGACAACCACGTCTATAGGAAGCCTCTAAAACACGTTGCTATAAATGGCACAGAGGTATCACAAAGGCATCTGTCCAGGAAAGTGAAGAAAATAATGTTTTTGGCAGTGAGCACTGAGAAAACTATGCAGCAACTACAGTAAATTAAAATGAAGAGAAAACACATGTCCCAGCCACTGGCTTCACTGACAAATCCTGTTCTGCCATCACAGCACATTGCAGAAGGTGGGGATGGTGTGACAGTACTGCTTTATTGGTATTCTATTCTACTTCGATAGTTATTTGTATTCTATTAGCATTTCTGGTACACTTATTACCTACTCAACCTTCTCCCCCTTTCTCAATTCTATCATATTCCTATTAAAATGGGCTCTGTAGACGTCACGGATGGTTCTTCATCTGCAGGCTGAATAATCTATTATCCTCTCCACAGACTGAATTTCTACACCAGATAATCCCTTTCACACACAACTTAAAGCTTTTTTGCTTACCATTCCTATCCAGTATAATCACCACAGTTACAAACTCACCTTGGTCTTCTATAACATTCCGAAGGACAAAGGTAGCGCCGAGTCCTTTGCCTCCTCTTTGAATGCAGATGCCCACGAACCGGTTGGTTTTCTCATTGGCGTAGGGATCGGCAGTCGTAACAGCGAGGATACTGCCTGCCAAAAAAAAAATAATTAAATAATTGAAATAAATAGACTGTTCAAGTAAACACAGACCAAAATGTGGGAAAAGAGCCAGACAAAGTGCATGCGTTTAGGTACGTTTTGAAAATGTTTTATTTTCCATGAAAACTGCCAGAAACAGAACAAACTTCTAACACGCCCTGAATTAATACAATGTTGAAGTGATTCTGCAGAATAACTATAAAGCTCCTTCACCTTTACCTTTGTCTTTTACTCTTTGTTATGCAAACTGAATACAATCCAATGTATTTTCCTTTCTTGAGCTCTACTGGTAAACCCTATGCTACAGTGTCAGGATTTAAAAAACACATAAGAAACAAACACATTGGTATTAGATTTTTAATGGAAACTGGATGTAAATATGAAATTAAAATCCTAAGTAGTGTATAGAAACACATACTAGTTGAAGTAACACACTGTGATGTTCTGTGATACTCTACAACACGAAAACACATGTTGTACAATCCCACCCTCCAAAACAAATTGATAAAATAAGGAAGTTCTAGTGCTGTTACTGACCAACATAGAACTCGGGGATGTTGAAGACTCTTCGTCTCTGTATCATATCCTTTCTTTCTATATAAAATTTCAGAGGATCTGTTCTCCCTCTGGGAGGTATAAATTCAGGACTCAAGAACCTGCAAGAGAATCCACACATTTGTAAGCGTGAAACAAAAGCATTCTGCAGCTCCATTTCACAAACAGTAACGTACACACAGTTGGTCTCAAGGTCTAAGTCAAAGGCAGACACGGGCCCCATGTCCCTGTCACCTTACGGCATACTGAGAAGATGCACACCTTCAACAGACAAAAACCTAATGTATCAACCCCAAATTTACAAATATGTTTGTTGATATACATCTTTCTCCCTGTTTACTGCTTTTAGGAATACTAGAACATTGTATTTTAGGGCTTCCTGTGCAACCTGCTCTAGGAGGACCTGCTTTGGTAGGAATGGTTGGACAAGAAGATCTCCAGAGGTTCCTTCCAACCCCATATCAACCCATGATTTTGGGTAAGTACCTTTCAACATACATTATCTTTGGTAGAACTTTGCAAATGCTTTTTGTGCAATGCTGCCCAGGAGCTTTAAGAAAGTACTCACATAACTACCAACCCGACAGCAGACCCGGACATGCTGCCATAAGCACCAGGTCACCTCACCTCCTCTCCTCTCTCTGCTTCTGCTTGTCGATAATGACAGGCTTTGGAGGCGGCTGAAATTTTTCCGGCTTCCCATCACTGATCGCTCGATAGCCCGAGGAAGAAAAGCACCCTGTAAAAATAAGCCGATTTTAAAAACACTGCGCTTTCAAGCTGGAACTGCCCCCAACATGATCCCAGCCGCGCCAAGCAGGCCCGGGGGAACACCCCCCCCGCGCCGCGCTCCCTGGGCAAACGCGCCGGGGCGCACCGAGGGACGGGGTGCGGCCGCGGGCAGGCAGAGGGCGCCGGGATGAAGGGGGACAGGAGGGACGAAGGGCACGGGGGGTCCTTACTGCCGGGCAGGGCGGCGAGGCCCACAGCGCTCCGCGACAGCCGCCGCCCGCAGGTGGCTGCCATAGCGACCGCAGCCACTTCCTGTTCCGCCGGCGCGTGCGCCCAGCGCCGCTACGGCCAGCGCCGAGGGACAGAGTTCCTCTATGCGAAGGCGAAGCTGCGGCTCTAGGGTTCGTCCTTGGTTCCTGGGTTGTTTTTTTTTTCCCACAC
>VZRU01018114.1:449236-505875 GCA_013398155.1 Pedionomus torquatus | reverse complement strand
CCAGGACTCGGCTGCGGGGTGGCCCGCTTCATACATCAAGAAGGGGCACTGGCTTGCCCCGCTGGAGGTCCTCGCCTCGGCCGTGGGTCCCTTCCCTGCCCTGAGGGGGACCGCAGATGGCACCACGCCGCTGTGGCTGCCTCCTCGCAGGGTGGCAGCGATGGTGGCTGCTCGGTTCTGGAGCCAGGTGTCCCTTCAGGGTAGGGAGGAAACAAATGGCAGAGTGGCAGAATGGTTTGGGTTGGAAGGGACCCCTAGAGATCATATAGTCCAACCCTTTTGCTGAGACAGAGTGGGTTGAGGTAGAACCTTGAGATCAAAGTGGCTCCTTTCACCTCCATCCCTCAAGGAGATTTCATGTGGGGGAAAAGGACCCAAAAGGAGGAGCAAGGAGAACCCCTGGCCTTGAGGCAGATGTGGGAGAGGGACGGGTGCTGAGACATCGGGTGCCAAGCTGGAGCTCCCCGTGTGTTGTTGGCTCATTGGTGGTGGGAGCACAGTGCAGGCACGCCCATGGCCTCAGTTTGCCCCAGGGGAAGTTCAGATTGGATATTAGGAACAAATTTTACACCAAAGGGGTTATTAAGCATCGGAATGGGCTGCCCAGGGAAGTGGTTGAGGCACCATCCCTGGAGGTATTCAAAAGATGGGTCGACACGGTGCTTAGTGACATGGTTTAGTGACGTTGATGGTTGGACTACATGATCTTAAAGTTCCTTCCAACCTAGCCTATTCTGTGGTAGCTCCTTGGGACATTTGGGGGATCCACCACAGTTTTAGTGCTGGCTTTGCTGCACAAACATGGTTAGGTAGTTTCCAGAAACATGTGCCAGTATATTTTCATGATAGCAAGCCTCAGCTAATCATTTTTATGGCCGTTGTTAGCTTTAGCCACAATTCAGATAAGTTGCAGTCCCAGTGATTTCGCCGTGGTTAGTTCAGAAATGATTGTATACATTGGTATTACTGATGTGCTGTTGCTGTGTTTGTTTTGGTCGGGTTTCCTCAGGTGTCAGTAACAGTCTGGTTTCAATTAGTGGGTACTCGGGCAGGAGAGAGGCAAAGTGTAAATGCAGAGTGTGGAGCTATTAAATAACCCCCACTCTTTAAAATGCAAAGATTCGCTTCAAAATATGCCTGACCTCATCAACTAATTAGATCAATTGTGTTGTCTGTGATGTTTCCTCCACCTCTTTTAATGGTGGCAGGTGCCTGAGCCCCACATTAATAAGAGTTATTTTTCTAGTTTACGATCAGCTGTTTGGTTTCTTAACTATGCTTTAGAAGATGATAGGGTGCGCAGAAATCAAGTCGTGGTATTTCTTGATAATCTGCTGACATAACACAAAGTGGGTTAAGGACACAGATGGGACAGAAGAGGGCACTCTGACCCTTAAAATAAAGAAAAATCTCTACCAACACAGCACATCACTTGAAGCAAAGGTTCCTTCTCAAGATTATTATTTTATTTTTTAAGTTTTTGTCACTATCTAAGCACTATTAAAAAGGCAGAAGAATATATCTCAGGGGGTGAGGAGTAAGGCATATAGAGATAAGGAGATGTGTGGGTTGTGAATCTGAAAGCTGCAGGTTTGTGGCTTGCAACTGTCTTTAAGGAAGAGAATGGGACACTTCAGTGTAAGGGAGCCGTTTCTAACTTCTTGGCTGACTGCTGTTGATTGCAGTTGAATACGACTATCTTGACAGCCTGGTACTCCATCGAGTGAACTTTATTTCACCTGAAGTATCCTGCACTCTGTGTCTGGTGCCTGTCTGGCTTCTTGAGGCACCTGATTTTTGTGGCTAAGCTGTTCAGGTGTGCCCCAGCTCTCCTTTATTAAGGAGCACAAGTGCAACTCATCAAGGTTGACTTGCAGACAGCTGTTTCCTTAGGTTCGTCAGTTCCACTGTGTGAGCTTCTTGCTCATGCTGGATACCCTCTTCTTGGGTCTCTTTTTTTTCAGGGACAGCTTTCTTGAGTTCAAAATACAGGTACAATGGACTCAGCTTGAGCTTCTTCACTGAGCAGGTCAAATAGAGCAGGGGAAGGGCTGCCTTCCTGCTTAACTATATAACAAAATCTATGAATATACAGGCTTTTGGCCACAATGTTGCATTGGGAGGCTGGGTTTGGTCAATTATCCAGCTGGACATGCTTTTACCTCCATCCAGCCTATTTCAACCCCAAATCTCTTTTGGCATGGGCATTTCAGTGACCTGTCTTCTTTCCCTAATGTTTGTGTCTTTGCAGATGTATTAATAAAGACAAAGTATTCTCTCTCAGGTCACTGGTATAACTAATTCTTTTTGGACCTATGTAGATACACACTGCCTTGCTAAAGATTTCAGTGAATGATGGTTCTACTTATTAGAGGAAAAAAAGGCAGATATTTAGGGAGTAGCTTGACATGAAAGAGACCTGCTTTGTGCTTTGTTCCACCTTTTCTTTGTGACTCTGAGCCATTTGCTTTTGTTTAATGTGCTTTAGTTCATCTTTGTTGTACGCAAAGCCCAAAGAACAGACCTTCTCAGAGCGTATGCTGCTTTTGGCCAGATAGGGAAGGGGTATGCATTTCTGCTATGGAGATTCTCAATGGGGTGTTGGCTCTGAACAAGTTCAGAGACAGCTTCTTGAGGTCTGGGACACATCTGAGTTTGTATAACACAGGATGTGAGTTAAGAAACCCCAAAACTGAGCAGCCCTGGGGCAAGGCTCTTACTCTGAACTGTGTGGACGTTGGCAGGCTGCTTCCTGGCTTGAGCTGAGCTGCCTACCTGCATCTAAGACATGTTGTCTGGATTTAACCTGCTTGTGTCCCCATAGGGCCACGGGACACATATCCCAGCACGGATACGTATGTCAATCTCTGCAGCACCAGGATAAAGGCTGAAGCAATCTGTACTGAAGTCTGAAATCCTAGAGATTTCTTCTCAACACCGCGTTGCAGCAGCCCCAGCACAGCTGTCTGTGGGGCGCCAGAGGGTGTGAAGAAGGGAGTGAATTTTCCTGTTGCTCGAGGGAACTTGGATGTCTTTTTTTAGAGGAAATACAGCACAAAGGTAGTAACACCTGCTGTTATTGTTATTATGTCTCTAAACAGAAAGAGCTGTTTACAAGGGGCTGTTGTGCATTCAGGGCTGAGAAGAGGCAGATTCCAAAAGAAATGGGGCTGGCTGGTGGAGGGCCTTCCCCACCTCATCGTCTCTGGGTGTGCAGAAAACCTTTGTGGTCATCTGCTTCACGTATGGGAATGAGCACTGGCGCAGTATGGACCTCAAGGATTGGCACAGTTTGGTCTCAGTTGCATTTGAATATATGAATACTACTTTTGATAATTCTTTATTAAAAGCTTACTTCGGCATTTGTTACCTCAGGAGTGAAGCTCCTGCCCCTGCCATTTACACAAGAGCGTGGCACAAATGCCCCTCTTCTCCTCTCATCTGTGTTCCGTTGGTTTCTACAGTTGTTACACCAGGTACAGAGCCTGGAAGTGACCCCTGGAAGTGATCCCTGCTCACAGAGGCATCACCCCTATGTCAGAGTGGGAGAAAGAAAGGTTAAAGGGTCAATCCCCTCAAGCATTCAGTATGTCCTTATCGCTAGGAGATGCCGGGCTGTCATCTGGCACTTCTGAGGGTCTCCTGAGCTGCTTGTCCAGTAGAGAAATGGAAGCCCCAGGAAGCTAACTGGAATGATGAGGCTCTGTGGTGTGGAGTAGCTCCACTGTTCCATGGCTTCCATGGTGACGTCTTCCTGAGAGAAGCAGCTCAGAGTCTGCTTTTGTCCTAGCTAAATCCTGCCCTTTACAGAGCGACTGTCAAGTCATTCATAGTTGCTGTAGCCTTACCAGTGGCTGATAAAGCAGATATAGCTCCCTTCAAACTGAGGGGTCACATATATCATATAGTCCACGAGTATCTGAGTCCTTCAAGGGCTTTCTTGCAAAACCATGTCAGCGTGGGCACAAAGCAATGCCTGAATTCCTCAGTGTTCTTTTTGTCCCAGGTATCGAAACAGCTCTCTAAACTCCCACAGAAAGGTTATATATGTTGTTAATTTCAAAGAGTTAGTAGAGGCTTAGATAAGAAGTAAAATTATGAAACAGAAAGTTGGTTCTGTTCTACCTTAATCCAAGACAGTATAGTGGATTTTATGAGAATATTTAAACAATCTGAGGCAGTTCTAGTATTTCTGGAAACTTCCCTTTAATGAGACATGAGTTGTGGGTTAGCTTAAGGTGAGTTAACCCTGCTGAAATGTAATAATTAGAGATATCTCAAAATGTTGCTTAAAATAACTTAAGGTGCCAGATCCTTCTGGCTTGAACAGCTGTTCATTAAGGTGGACATCAAGCATCCATAATTACATTTTTTTTTACCTTACTGTAAAGCAAGCAACAAGAAGAGGGAGAACTTTTCTTTAGACGCAGCCTCCTAACACTGAGCTTGGAGAAACAATGGACTGGGAAATCTTCAGCTCATTCTGTCAAAACATCCCCCAGGCCTCTTTGGTTTTGGAGCCACAGGTAGTTAACCCTGTGAGACCAACTGCACGTTCTCTTCTTTGCGTGCAGTTGCTGGAGAAGTGATCACACCTGCTCCCCCGAGCCTGAGGCTCCTGGAGGGCCTCTGGCAATGGGCATGGCTTCTATGGCACATCACCAGTGTGTTCATGCATGGCTGTTTTTTCCATTTCCTTTTCTCTTTGTTGTGCTCCTGCCCTGAAAGATGAATTATTATTGTATAACCTTTATGGGAGAAGAAAAAAAAAACAGGTGCCAATGATTTCTATCAGGGTGCAGGTGGAACATGAAATATGAACTGGTCTGTTGGCCAGTACCTCGGTAGATCCTGGCCCTATGTTCAGAGTCAGAAGTGTCATTAAATTTCTCTTGGAATCTGTGTTGTCTTCAGATCATTGAGATTTAAGTCACATTTAAGACGTGACTGGCTTTGCAGCTTCTCTTGGAGTTAAGGCTCTTGGTTGTATCCCCACTCAGTATTGAGTTACTATGGGTTGCCTGGCACCCTTACAGGTGCCAGAAGGGACAGCAACAGTGGCTTATCTTCATGAAACACTCCATTCTGATTTTCTGATTCAGTAAGCCATTTTAAAGAGAAATTTAATCTAATGTGGAAGCCAATGTTCAAATGACTCTAAAGTAGACTCCAACAGTCTGTGTGTAGAAGATGGGTGTAGTGTTGCTTCAGAGGTTAAATGAGTGAGACGTTATCATCCCTGCAAGATGGGGACTGGTCCCTCCCACTGTAAGGGAAGATCAGGTTTGTGATCACCTGATGAGCCTGAACAAACAGAGGTCTATGGAAACTGACAATCTGGACTTTTGTAAGGCCTTTGATATGTTCCCCCACAACATCCTTCTCTCTAAACTGGAGAGATATTTGATGAGTGGACTGTTTCATGGATGAGGAATTGGTTGGATGATTGTATCTAGAGGGTGGTGGTCAGTGGCTCACTGTCCAGATGGAGATCGGTGAGAAGTGGTGTCCCTCAGGGGTCCATAGTGGTACCAGTACTGTTCAGTACCTTCATCAATAACATGGACAGTGGGATAAAGTGCATCCTCAGTAAGTTTGCTGGTGGTGACACCAAGCTGAGTGGTGTAGTTGACACACTGAGGAATGGCATATGTCCTGAAGGACCTTGACCGTCTCAAGAAGCAGGCCTATTGAGCCTCATGAGGTTCAACAAGGTCAAGTGTGGGGTCCTGCACCTGTGTCAGGGCAGCCCCTGGTATCAATACAGGCTGGGGGATGAAGGGATTTGCCACGGCCCTTCCCAGAAGAACTGGGGTGTGCTCACAGCCCAGAAAGCCAACTGTATTCTGGGCTGTATCACAAGCAGTGAGGGAGAGGTGATTCTACCCCTCTGCTCTGGTGAGATCCCACCTGGAGTACTGCACCCAGCTTTGGGACACTCAGCACAGGAAGGATATGGAACTGTTGAAACAGGTCCAGAGGAGGCCACAAAGATGACCAGAGGGCTGGAGCACCTCTCTCATGAGGACAGACTGAGAGAGTTGGGGTTGTTCAGCCTGAAGAAGAGAAGGCTCTGGGAAGACTGTATTGTAGCATTCTAGTACCTAACGGAGGCCTACAGGAGAGATGGGGACAGGCTTTTTAGCAAGGCTTGTTGCAATAGGACAAGGAATAATGGCTTTAAAATGAAAGAACAAAGATTTGGACTAGATATAAGCAAGAAATTTTTTACAATGATGGTGGGGAAACACTGGCACAGGTTGCCCAGAGAAGTGGGAAATGCCCCATCCCTAGAAACATTCAAGGTCAGGTTGGACGGGGCTCTGAGCTACCTGATCTATTTGAAGATGTTCCTACTGATGGGGGTGAGCATTGGATTAAATGACTTTAAAGGTCCCTTCCAGCCGAAACTATTGTATGGTTCTGTGATTTTATGATTAGAAGTTTGGAGGGGGATGAAGAGTATGTGACAAAGTGAGATTAAGTTTGATAAATGGCTCTGGTAAACCTTTCCCTTAGGCAGTAAATTCTTTGGTCCTCTTGAATCCTATATGGGTCCAGATGCCAAGAGGTGTTTGTATCCCTGAGTTCCTGTAGTGGAAGTGATGGAGGGTGAGTCTCTGGAGCCATCTGACAAAAAACCAAAAACACCATCAAACACATAATGCATTGGCCAATCCAGGCAGCTCCTTCAGCACTTACATCAAACTGAAAGACAGCTCTTGGATTGGGAGCATCTACTTCCAGAAATCGGAGGTACCATCCTTTGGAAAAAGTGTGGAACATCCTGGAAACCTAAAGAGAGCGCTGAGTTGAATGTCACCATCCTGTTTCCTGAGATGCTTAAAAAAAATTAATCAGAACAGATTATGAAAGAAATCCCATTCATCTTGAAATGCAAGTGTAATCTAAAGACTGATGAGTGAACTCCCAGGTACCTTTACATTTCATAGAGTCAATATTTGTTCTTTCTCCATTAATAACCACATTACTCTCTCTAGGTGGGCAGGAGATTTCAAAGGGGGACCATTTGTTTTTCTTGATTAATGCATTAATGCTAGCGGTTTGTCATAGTAAATTATACCTACTATCACAGCCTGCTCATGCAGGAGAAAAAGCAAGACAAAAAATTTATGATCAAATCGCTCAAAGTCACAGCTTCTCATTATTTTAAACAAAGCGAGCCGATTTCTGCTCTTCATTACTCTGTGAACAGTGACTAAACTGAGATGAAAATGTGAGCTGATATCCTTTGTTTTGGAAAAACCCATTAGAAATCACAACATTATTTTCCACTACGCTGATTCAACTGCGTGCAGTGTTATTGCATGAAGATAGGTGGGAGAGGGAAACTGCTGCTTCATTTTATGTCTCACTTAGCTTCCCCTGGATCCACAGCCGGGCTTTCACCTGAGAACTGGGCTTGACACGCTTTGTATCTCTGTCTCCTCCTCCACAGAAGCAGCAGCAGTTATGGACACTGGCTTCCTAAACCAGCCAAAGAAGTCCTCAGCATTCCTAGGTATTTGTGACACCATTTGTGGCAATCCTCTTATGATAAACCAAACTGCCTGAAATGAGCACTTAGGACTGAGACTCCTTTTGATGAACACAGGTGCATTTTGCAGAGGGAGGGCGATGTGCAGGCTACCTGGTGTGCTGCAGTGGCGTAGATTCTGTGAGCTGAAAAGAAATTATTTTACCTGTCACTGCAGGAAGGGAGAAGGTGATTTGGCTGGTTATGTATGTCCAAGATGGGGTTGGCAAGCGAAGCAAGAAATTATCAGCAGGGGAGTAATACATAGAAAAGATTCTGCCGGGGGGAACAGTAGCTTAGTCTGAGAAGAGCTAGGAAAGGGCTGTGTGTGAAATAGCACCCAGGGGAGGGGATAACAGCGGAACAAAGCAGAGAGCAAGCACCAGAGTGGCGGGTAGGGGAGGGCTGGGATGCTGGTTTGTCAATCCTTGGCAAAGATTCTGGCAGAATTAAAGATGGGGTTGGAAGCTGGGTGGGCTCTAGTCTCTTTTTCCCCTCAGCTGAGGTGTTTCTGCGGCAAGTTGTTTGTACACAGAAATGCTACCTTTTCTATCGGTTCCCTGTTGCTTGCAGCCCCTAAGCTAATGGTTACTATACACACTGCTCTGCACGTTACGCTGTGTCAGTCCAGACAGTCCAGCCTGGTGAACTCAGGTATTTCCAAGTCTCTTGCAAGCTACTTGTGTACTCTCTTTCCTTCCTCTGTGTTCTTTGTAGCTGGTCCAGCAGGTGATGTTACTGTGTTAGGTCTCAGCCATGTGTCTTTGACCCTGGTGCCCAGAGACAACGAACACAGTAAAATTTCAGTACATACTTTCTGCAGTGGGAAGTGTCATTTGCCCTAGAAGTGAGTTAATCGGAGTTCCCTAATGTCAGTATTGTGGCCACAGAGTGTAAAGGTTTGAATGGCTTGAACTTCAATGCCATTTTATGTTCTTAGGCTGTTTCAGATAACATAGTCCAGCACTAACTGCAATGCCCAACACACCTGGACTTTGTCACTGGATAGTTTCTTGAGACCATTGTGAAACAAGTAACTGGCTATATTATTGTCCTGAGTACTTAACTACATGTGGAAACTCAAGATTACTCTTGAAACAGTCCTTTCAAATAGAAGAGGTTAAAAAATGGGAAAGAAAATATATTTTTTAGGCACATGTGAAAGGAGAACATAAACCTGTTCTTCTGCTTGCAAATGGTAAACCTAGTCCACAGTTGAATTTGCACCGATGCCAGTGAAATTACACTTGGGATGAATTTTACCCATTCAGCAGAAAGGCATTTCCTCTGATTCCCTTTGATTTCTTACCATTTTGTGATCTGTGAGCCAGAGATTTTTCGTGTAATCTGCTGTCTATACAAAAACCAGGGAAATAAATACCCTGTGCCCCCAGGCAATGATAAGCCTCAGGCAAAAGTTGGTCTGTCCGAGTTTTGCTGGGAAGAGATTTGCTCGCTCTATGTTCCTCATATGTTCTTCAGCTCTGCATTCCACTAGACCTGTCCTTTAATAAAGAGAACATTAGAAAGTGCTACGCTTCAGTGAAATTGCTTTCCTGCAATCTAGAATTGTTCAAATCCACCCATGATCAAAGATGTCAGGATGTGAGGGACTTGGAGAGCTATGTTGTTGGTTCACTGTTTCAGGAGAAGATAGTCCTGGCCCTGAACTGGGAAAACTGTAAGATTTTTTATATTGGCTTCACCAGCTCAAAATTTAACCCAATCTTTGCTGAATGCCACTGTAGGAATCGTCTATCCTGGTAACCCCTGTAGTAAATAGATGAGAGCAGGACAGGTAGCAGCCTGGGCTGTAGCTGTGCTGGCATCTAGAGATGGCCTCAGGATGCACAATCACCTCTGGGCAGCTCTTATCAGGCCTCCCTAGGTAGCAAGATGGAAAAGATGCTATGGCTCTGGCAGATAGTAACAGTCTGTCTTGAGTCCAGAGATACTTGTTCATTTTTAGCACATGCCACTGCATCTTCATCATGGCACTTTTGGGACTTTTAGCCCCACTTCTGGCCATGTTTATGCTATTAAACTCCAAAGATTGCTTCGATCATGTTGGGAATGGCCAAAGTCCCTGTGGACTCCCAAGCCATGCTCAAGAATTGTTTGGATGCCAGGTAGCCTGGGTCAAAAGGATGCCACAGACTGGTCCGACAGGTAACTAACCAGATGTGTTGCAGTGCCTGTGTCCAAACTCTTAGAATCATAGAATTGTAGAATGGTTCCAGTTGGAAGGGACCTTAAAAATCATCGAGTTCTAACCCCCCTGCTGTGGGCAGGGACACCTCCCACTAGACCAGGTTGCTCAAAGCCCCATCCAGCCTGGTCTGGAACACCTCCAGGGATGGGACATCTACAACTTCTCTGGGCAACCCGTTCTAGACCCTTGCTTGGTTCAGCTTAATACTGTAGACTTGGATGTTACGCAAAGGCCTTATGGCTATGCTTGGAAACAATCAATTCTGTGGGAAAGAAGGTCTCTGGCAATGAAAATGGCTTTCCCAATGGAAGTATCCAATGTAAGTTATAATAGCGGTTGAAATAAGGATGAGGTGTGAGTGTATGTAGAGGATGTGTGCCCATGAGGGACAGGAGGATCTGGGGGAGTGCTGAAGGACTCCTTTGTTGTCCTTCATGCTGCTGCACTTGTTTGCCCTCAAGGTGGAGTCCACAGTACTCCTGAAGTTCGGGATAGGTGCCTGTGGTACAGTCTTAGTCGTTCTAAGGATGATTATTGAAATGATTGCCAGTTTCTATTAAATTGCACCATGGCATGCTGCTCCCACAAGACAAGCAGAGAACTTCCAGGCAAGTGAATTTGAAGAAGAATTCTTGTTCCTTACAACAATGTAAGTTTTCTGGAAGAGGTGGTAGTAAAACAGGAAACAAAAGGGAAGAATATTGTGGAGATGAAGATTAAAAAAGGTCTTTAACCTGAAGTGATTCATACCTACATTAGCAGCAGGATAGAGACAATTCTCACCTGGTTAGCGTAGGTGAGATAATAGAAAAAAACATGCTGCTGCTCACATTGAACCAGCTGGGATGTCTCTGCTCTTCACAGCAAAGACCACCTAGGTCAGAAATAGGTATCTTTGGGTGTAAAATTCAGCCTCTTATCTAACAAGCACTCTAAGAGAGCTCTAGAACACACTAAAGGAAAGATAGCAGTGACCAAAAAAAGCTAGTACATACCATCCTCCAATTGATGGTGAAATCTTCCCAGGAAATCCATTAGGAGAGTGCCCATGAGTCAAGTCAAATGGGAGAAAACTGTTACATTACAGATATAAGAAGACAGTGCAAGTCCTGAAGGTCTCAGTGAACTTTAGGGTCTTATCTGGGTACTATATGCCTACATAGCAAAAATCTCTGGGGCCAGTCCAAACAGGCAGGACAGATGAAACCCAGGGAAAAAGAAGGATCCAATTTGCAGCTGAGGAATTGATCTTGAAATCTGATCCTCGAAATCCTTGCTGCTGGAAATCCTTATATGACTTGCTGTGGAGCACAAAGATGAAGGCAGCTCCAAATCCCTGTTTCTCATACAGTGATCAACCCAAGAACATCCTGTACACGAGACACTAACTAAACCCAGTCAGCTATACTGGTCCCAGATAAAGCACCAGACTGTACAGTATCAACTAAGATAGAACATGGCATCACTGTACTAATGAGAATGCCAGCTGAGGGAGGTTTCAGCATCAATTACTTGTTACAGACATGAGAAGAAAGTTTTCAGCTTTCTTGAGGACCACTTTGTAGTCTCCAGATACTTTTTTTTTGACATTTTTGCCCATTGAAGGATTTTGCATCACCCTGTACGGTGTTTCTCAGTGTTTTAGTGAGATAAATGCATCACCTGGGGCCTCTGCTCTACACAGAATTATGTTAAAGCAACACGCTCGCTCCCACTATGCAGCACAGTCCCCCAGGATTTATATTTGTTTTGTAAACCGGGGCAATTGAGTGACACCGCATGTGAAAACTTCAAAGTCTTATCAGTTTGAATATTCTGCACAGCTGTTGTTTAAAGTTGAATATGGAGACAGGGGAGGATTTTCCTTGTGAGATACTTGGTGTTGTGTTGCAAAAACTGCATTATGTGAAGTCTTACGCCTTCAAATTGATGAAAGCAAACAGTGCTTACTTCCATGAGTAACCCCATCTGTTTCTGTAAGACACTCTTAGGGGAAAGAAAAAAAAAAAAAAAAAAAGAACAAAGAGCTGTACTGTGCTGGGAAGCTTTGCTAGTTCATATTTGAAGCTTCATCCATCCAGTGTAGAAGTATTTCTATAGGTATAAATGCACACCTACTTTGTCATTAGTTTACATTCATTTACAAGGAGGCAATGTGGCCGAGTGGGAAGAGCTCTAACTGGACATAAAGGTTAAAAGTATTTAATCTTTTCTCATCTCTAGCAGTTTCTCCTGGCTGACCTTGGAAAAGGAGACTTTGTAGACTGTGGCTGTGCTTCCTCCACGTGTGAAAAGGCAGAATGCAACAGTGGTCTTTTGGAGAGTGCTGTGAGACTTGATGGAAAACACAGTGAGAAGTAAGTAATGTTACTGGGGTTCAGAAAGCAAACTAGTCCTAGCACATTTGTACAAATAAACCTGCCTGTGATTGTGTAAACAAACAGTTTCAACCCTACCTATCGTTCTCTAACTGAAAGCTAATCCTGGTCTGGCTCTTCTAGTGACCAGCACTTATTCAAGCTATTAATGGTTTAGTCAGTGAGGTGGTGATTAGTGGTACAGGCTCAATGAAAAATAAGGAAGCATTACCAAAAATCAGCCCTAGAAAGCAGCAAGATGAGCATGTAGAGCATCCAAACTGGGTCTGTTCCTCATTGCCATTTATAAATAGGGTGATATTGGGATGACAAAATTGGATGGCAAATTGCTTCACTTCTCAGTGCCTCAGTTTCCCTAGTGACAGTTGTACTTAACTGCTTTTAAAGCACTTCAGAAATTTGCATGTGTGTTTCATATATTACAGTTTTATGTGTGGCACAAGAAGGAGAGAATGCGCAAGGGGAGTATGGGGGGAGAAAGAACAATGCAATTAAGTGTCATGAGCAAAAAGGAGGACTAAGGTACAGTTGTTAAGCATTTCAGATTAAAGCCTAAAGAATTCAGGTGACTGACTCCTGAATTAGCTGGAGAAGTACCCTGTTCTCATTACAGGTGGGACTGGTTGGTGTGCCCTCTTCCTGGTGGTGAGCGGCCACAACAGTGGTCACTGCAGGGGAAGCTAAGATGTGCTGAGCTCAGGCTCTGTGTGTGTAACTAGCTGCTATGGACTTTTTTGCTTCTTAAGCTGGGCATATAGACTCCTGTACTTTTTTTTGCCATGATCAGGAAAAACCTGATTAAAACCTGATTAAAACCCAACCCGGGCACACAGGTCTGTGTCTTCTAGAGGTAAAAATTGTATCTAAGTATATGCAAACGTTGTATCTAAGAGCAGTCGTTCTTTGTAGTTATTCTGTGAAGAGATAGAGGGCAAATTATCATTCCTCTGAGCTAAGATGCAATGCTGAACTGCGTCAATACTGGCCTATTCCTGGTTCTGGATGGCTTTGGGGACAAGGGAACCAGGAGATTGTGTATCATCATATGCATTATTACCTGTTCCCAGGAGATATATTTAAAGACATGGCTGGATTTCAAGGGCTGTTATTCGTCCTCTTGATTCATGTTTACCCCATGAGACCGTCCATGACAGAGAGATCCTCCTTTGTCTGTGCTGTGGTTGGGACAGGTGGCCTCTTTCCGTTTGAAACACACAGCTAATGTTCCCACATGCCCTAAGGAATTTGGCATTATGGAGATGGGCTTTAACTGAATTCTCTGTTTCTCAAAGGCCGATATATCTTTCTGATACATCTTTTTTTCTACATTTTTTTTTTTCATAAGAGCTGCTTTCTGCTTTCCTTTTGGAAGGCACCTTTACAAACTTGCTTGAAAACAAAGCCCTCACATGACACTGATGTGAACTTCCTCCCCTCTGGTTTTGACTTCAGTAATAACAACCTAAAGGGCTGCTCAAGCATGCTTCCCATGTTTAGCCTTAAACCCTTTGTCACCACAGTTTTTTTCTTCCCCACATACTGAATCAGCCAAAACTAATTACCCTTTAATCAGTAAAATCAACACCTGCTAACAGGGTGGGCTCTTTACAGCAAATAGTGCTTCCCTTTGCCAGAGCACTGATAAATTTCCAGGGGCCCTATGATTTGATTTCTTTGTCCTGCTGATAAGGAGCTTTGACTGATAGTGTGTACGGTTATCTCAAGCCTATAGGGCAATATTGGTGAATCTTCCCCTTGGCAAGGGTAGCAGAACTGAGAAAAGATGCTACACGGATGCCGGAAGCCAAATGTCTTCATATTTTCTCTTTAAAACTTAGGTCAACCCTAGAAAATACGGGTCAGAGAGGTCTGGTATGTGGGATTAAAGTCTCAGGTGAAATAAAGAGTAGAGCAGCCCACAGAAGTTCCTGCTCTTTGATGCTGTATAGGCATCCCTCTGTGGAGAGGAGGGACTGGGCCTGGATTGTACAGAGACTGATGGACCTCAGGGTACGTCTGTGCTGTCAGGTCAACGCAGAGCCACCACTGTCCTTGAGAGGTGACTCATCTGCAACTTCACTGTAGATCCTCAGTGTGTGAAGAGCTGTTTGTGGGAAGGAGGGTTGCTTGGGTGCAATTCAGACCAGGCCAGCCTCTTGTTCAGGTGGTCTGGGTGGATGGGTCATTGACAGGATTCAGGCTCAAACCCGAATCCGAGATTTTTCCATACTACCCTCATCCTCTGTGTGGCTGGTTGGAACTTGAGCAAGCAGCAGTATGGACAGAAAGCAAACGGGGCCCCAGATTTACAGCTCCCCTTGAGGTTTGCTTGTAGCACATAGATCACCCCAGGACAGATTTCTGGTGGAAAAAATGACTGGT
This sequence comes from Pedionomus torquatus, assembly GCA_013398155.1. NCBI lineage: Eukaryota > Metazoa > Chordata > Aves > Charadriiformes > Pedionomidae > Pedionomus > Pedionomus torquatus. The sequence continues at coordinate 491,366 of VZRU01018114.1, read as the reverse complement.
TTTCATGGCAACACTATTGCAAATGTCTTTCATATATAAACTGACAGCCAGTCTGATTTTCAGCTGAGAACAGCTGAAACATTGCTAGAAATTTCATCATAAAAAACTCTGCGAGTGCACTCAGCTATGAGAAAAAAAAAAAGGCAAACCAGAGCCCTTTGGGCTGAAGTTTTCAGGTCTGAAGTGAATGTTTTTGGAAAGTTTTGCTCAATTCCTTGTGGATGAACAAGACAGAGGAGTAAAAACCAGTTGTCCTTTTCTTTGGATGTTCCCATTGGGGTTATTTTTGCTGGAGAGAAGCTGCAGCTCTGTTGGGCAGCGGTGTGTGTGCCTGGCTCCATCTCCTCTTCCCTGGCAGCCACACACAGTCCTGCTCCGTAGGTGTGTGCAGGTGTTATGTGCAGGCTGCTGAATGGCTTTGCCTGTGAAAACTGCATTGACACTCAGCCTAGACGTGTTGGTTACATCCGGGATTTATACCATCATGTATGCCCAAACTTCAGCTAACATCGGTGACCAATGCCCAGGATCTTCCTGTAACCCGGGAGAATGGAGTCCACCAGTCAGGCCACCTCTGCATCCCTAGAGGGCAGCTCTTGTAGCGTGGCTGGCTTGATGCTGCCAGGATGTGGCTGAAGATCAGGCAGGATCAAGCACTGGATGTGCTTCCAGGTGAGCTGGAGCCTTCCTGTAGCTCTGTAGGGTGAGCATTGCTGGACTTAGCAGCTAATTCCACGCTAGTTGGAGTTTAAAGGAGTTGTTATGGAAGGAGACAGATCTCCCAGGTCTGAACACCTTCAGGTTGCGATCTGCACGATCCTCTGTTGAGCTTGATGGAGGTCACAGGGGTCCAGCGGGACAGAGGGAGTCTGGCATGGCTGGCTGCTGTCAAAAGGAAGGAGGGTTTTGGAAATGTGGGCTGACACCAGTCCCTGTCCTGCAATGAGATCCAGGAGGGTTTGATCCCTGGGCCTGTGCAAAGTCCCCTCCACTGTGGGATCACAGTCAATGGTGGACGTAGCTGCAGAATTGTCCTGTCACCGGTCTAGTGGGACACCACTGCTCACACTGATTTCAGCAGTCACTCTAAAAATCCTCGTGAATTCATGCATTTGTTTTGGGCTCCCTCCTTGGAAAATACTGCCCGTCCTTCTGTCTGTCTGCATAGGAGAGGCATCACCCTGGGGCATCTAAAACAACAGCAACCAGGGTTCTCCAAACGGGCACCCCCCACTTCTTCCTCCCTCCCCCCCTCCAGTTTGCAGCGCTGTCGCTGGCCCAGCTGCACGGGGATAGTCCGCAGCGTTTTGGGGGCGAAGCGGTGGCTTTTAGGACCCTGGGACCTCCGCCAAGGCTCAGGTAGGACCGTCTCATTCGCCAGCCCCGCTCAGCCGGGATTCATTCACTCCCAGGGATGTGTGTGTGCGTGTGAATGAGTGTGAGCTCTCACTGCTTTCCCTTTCCCCGCTGCTCCCCCTCATCCTTCCAAGCCATGGGACTAACGTTGTTCTCCGGGCAATGAGAAGTACCGCACTGGGGCAGAAAGCTCTTCTCTTTTTTTTTTTTTCCTGGAAAAAAAGAAGCCGTGAGGATACTTAAGGATGTGCTGCCCTGATGTGTCCCCCGCCTCCACCTTCCTCATGGGACTCCTGTGCTTGACAGCTTTCAGCAACTTTGCTAAGACTTCTGCAGACTTCTCAGGTAGGGGAGAAGCGCCGATCCTTTCATGTGCTGGATGGCTGCTTAGGGAGAGAAACTGTTATTAGAGAGCTCAGGGAAAGTGGATGTGAGCAGATCTGGGATGGTTATGGGGGGAGGAATTTTAATCTTTTTAAAATAAGCCGATGAAAAGCATCTTCTGTAAGAGGATTTTGAGTTTGTTAAAAGCCTTCCTCAATAACCCTTAGTGAAACTATTTCAGCAGAGTTTGTTGGAGTTACTTTGGGAAGAAGGAAAGGAAGAGCATTAATTTGTGTGAGTTGTAGCAGGTTTTGTGCTGTGTTTCTTTGAGGAGTGAAAAGAGCTGGGTTGGGAGCCTGGGAAAGTCTAGGACATAAATTAAAGCTAACATAGCAAGACCCAATTATTTTGTAACGGGCCAGATTCCTCTCCTCTTAACATACAGCTCCTGATGGTTGCAAAAGTCTCCTGAGCTGAGATGAAGGAGATGTTCCGTGCACAGAACTAATTCTATTTGGAACTTAAGTTTTACTTAAGCAGGAGAAGAAATGTCTCATTTGTAAATAATTTCTGACTCTAAAAACATTCATAGCGCTTGTTTTGTGTTGTACACAGCAGGTAAATACACCACACTTTGAAGATATGGAGTCCCATGTAAGTTTTATAACTATGTACAGCTGCATCAGTCGCTTTAAAATTACCTTTCTGCTTTGGTTCTTTATGGATGTGCATGTGGATCACAGAAAATATAATAGATCTCATTTTACAGTCGAGCAGGGTTGATTAGTTTGCTCAGGAATGCCTAGTGAGGGTCACTTTGCATTTGGAGCATTGGTTCTAATTTTGGGTCATAGTGTTAAGAACTCATCTGGCATATTCTTTAGCTGTGTGTTGCACAACTCTGGTTGCAGATAAGAGCTGCCAATGATAGTTTGCTGATGAAAAAGTGTCATTTGCAAGAGCTGAATCTCACTGGACTTGGGTTTCAACACATCACAACGCTGCTGCTTGCTGCCTGGGAGTGCGTGTGTCTGTGTGCTAGGAGAGATTTGTGGTAGGAAGGAGGAGTTTGTGGTGGAGGGGGGGGTGTGAGAATATACACAGTAGCTCAAAGTCTGAAGGCGAATTGAAGGGGGCTGACTCGCTTGCAATTCAGTCTCCTTTGGAGGCAGGTCAGTCCTGGGGGCTGCCATTCAAGGCAGATCTGCCTCTGAATGGAAAGGACAGAGGCATTTCCCTGGTTCTTGTGGGGTTTTATCTCTTTCCTGAGACTTAGGTTTCTCCATGCTCCTCCTCTCAAGCAAGTTAATGCAGAAGGGGTGCACGGAGTGGGCACGACAGGAGCTAAAGCTGCAGTGAGGAAAGTAGTGCTCCTTCTAAAATAGTCTCAGCCAGGCCAAATTGCTAAGCATTAAAATGTGCAAAAGTGTCAGAGAGCAAGGGTGCTTCACACTGCGTGTGTGTGACGTAGCCCGAGCAATGGGAGCTAATTCAGTAGGCTTTGGTGGTGTTGGCAGTATCTGACCTTTTCAAAAGCGTGGATAAGAAGGTCACTGTTAACAAAATCGTGGTCTCTGCGACATCCCACTATACTGTCACACTTTGGGAGAAGGGTGGCTGAAAAACCTGTATACGTGTGTGGCAAGGCTGTACTCTGAAGCAGGGTGTGTAATCCCAACAGCATAATCTCCCATGTGTTTCCTCAACTGTTGAAATCTTCCACCAGATCCAAGCTATGTTTTCTGATAGCGGATTTGGCAAACGTCCCTGGTCTTGTTGGACTGACTGTACCTTATGGGACAGGAAACATGGTTTGCTGCAGGAAAGGGCTGTACCCAGTGTGCAGCAGCTCAAGTATGTTTTTTTTTAAGTTCAGGAGCTGGGTAGCCACAAGGTGAAAGGGGACAGGAAAAGGTACAGCATTTCCCAAATCACACCTTATGTTTACCCAATATATTTTGCAAAGACCCCATTTATCTCCCTCCAATGCTTGAGGGCACATACCATGCGCCTCTGTGAAGGAGTAGTGGCCCAGATAACTCTTCCTACCTGATGGAGCACTTTGGTTATTACTGTTACCCCTACATATGAATTGTCAGCTGGCATGAGGAATGGAAGGGACGATAGCATTTTAATATAATTTGACCATAATATACTTTTTCTATAATTTTGGGTTCTCTGGGTTCTTCACCAGCATGGCTGGAATTAAGCAGCTGGATGTCTTTGGGGAAGCCTTATAACCTTACCGTATGTCATCCCAGCTGGAGGTGGTGCATCCAAAACATGAACTGGCTGCATCCAAAGGAGATGAATGGATTTGAATTGATTATCGCTGCTGGGGAATGCAAGGCTTGTTGTCATCCCATGAGAGGTTTCTGCAGCAGTTTGGCTGCTGAAAGGAGGTGATACAGCTCACTGGGATGGAAGGGCCTTTCCAGGGTGCAAACAGCAGTACTGTCCAGAGGGAGCAACTGATGCTCTTTGGAGAGGGGAGACCTTATTAAAGCTTACAAGTATCTAAAGGGTGGGTTGAAAGAGGATGGAGGCAGACTTTTCTCAGTGGTTCCCAGTGTCAGGATGAGGAGCAATGAGCACGAGCTGGAACATAGGAAGTTCCATTAGAATATCAGAAAAAACTTTATAGTGAGAGAGCCCTGGAACAGGCTGCCAAGGGAGGGTGTTGAGTCTCCTTCTCTGGGGATTTTCAAGACCCACCTGGATGCAATCCTGAGTGATGTGCTCTGGGCAATCCTGCTTTAGCAGGGGAGTTGGACTGGATGATCTCTAGAGGACCCTTTGAACTCCAACAATTCTGTGACAATCCACAACAATCTAAATACTGTAGACCTGGTTGAGCAACAAAGCTTCTCCAGCTTCTTGTCTTGGTTTGACTTGGCACTGAGAGGGAGGTTCTGCTGTTAGTGATGGGGCCTGGCCTTTTCACGATGGGTGAGACAGAATGCATAGATACAGCCCTGTTGGCTGCAGCGAAGTTATTTTTTTACATGTCATGGGAAGACATGAGAGGGTAAGCAGAGGTATGGTGAACTGGGTCACTCACGGAAAGGACAGGTAGAGCTGGCTGGCATCTCCATCATCTCAGCTTGCAGGCCTCTGAGCACATGTTCTCATGCTGTGGCTCCATTCCTCCTGTGTGAACAGCTCAAATGCCACAACGTGAACATGATGAGTGTGTGTCCTGCTGGGGACTGGTGCAATCTGAGATGTAAGAATTAAAATTCCTTTTAAGTGAAGTATTTGAACTATGTGAAGAGTTTTGAAGTTGTTTTCTTTAATAGTTCTTTAAACATTGGTGTTTGCAGGAGGGTATGGGGGTAGGAAGCAGGTCCTTGGGGAGTGAGTGGAGCTATCAGGCACTTTGCAGCCACTTCTTAAGAAGGCCTGGACTTTTTCTCTGTGGTTGCTTGTAGTATGGGCTCTTGATCTAGTCTCATTCAGTGATTGGTTCTTGTGTTTAGGACTATTTGAAGGCTTGGGACCTAGTGTCATGATGTGTCACATACCCCTTATGTTCAAGGTGACGCCTGAAGACTATAGTGAGGTGTGGGTAAGAGGCTGGTCTTTTGAATCTCAGTGCTTTAACTATAAACTCTTAATCCTAGTCTCAGCCCTGGCAATGAACTCCCCCAAATTCCTCCTGGTTGATAAAACTTCACCTTTGTTTTAGCTCTTTTCTGTTTGTGGTGGGAGCCCAAGAAAAAAGCAATGGCTTGCGCTGCCAGAGGAAGCTGTAGCTCCTCTGTGTAGATTCTGGGAGGCAGTGATTCTTGTGCAGTGCACATAGCTGGCTCCTTAGAGGTACTTGGTTGATGAAAACGGGGCCAAAAATTAGTCTTCACTGCTATCTTAAAATGCAGGCATTGAAAGATTAGTCAAAAGCTTAGTCAACAGCTATTGCTCATATCCTGTGCGCTGTGTTTCTCCAGCCATGGTATTCCCAACTCTGAAGCCAGTTCATGCAAACACATGTTGAATTCTGCTCTGCCCACTGTCAGCCAAGGTGACCATTTAATTTCCAGCTGCATACCTGCAGGCAATTACGCTTATGTAATCATGATGCCATGCTCCAATTCTCCTCAGTAACTTTCCCATTCATTAGCTAATTTCAGGTACATTGGACAGAAAGGCAGCTGCATCAGATCTGTGCAATTGCTACAAGTTTCATGTTGGAGACAGATGTGAAGGAGACAGGTCTCTTTACTACGGGCACAGTACAGAAAAGGCTATGCTGTGTGCTCAACCATTTGCAGACATCAGAGAATCCAGTGCAGGGACCTAAGCCACAAACTTAGGTTTCTAGGCATGGAAATAGCTTTGATGAGAGCTCCTGTGTTTTCTGACACAGGAGAACCCAGCTGCAGGACATAAAGCTGTAGGAATAACAGTCCCAGTAGTGCTGCTCCCCCTGGGCCTGCTTTAATATTTATGTTCTTTGCATTATATTTGGCACAAGCTGGATGTGAGCAGCACGTTGCTTAAGGGAGCTGATCCGGGATGTGAGCAGCACATTGCTTAAGGGAGCTGATCCGGCATCAAGCCAGAAGAATCCTGATGACTCCCATCCACACCCTGCAGGTGAGCCCTGGGTAGCTTTTGGGACCTCTCCCTGGAGGCTCTTCCTGGCTTTGAAAGCACAAAGATTTTGTTGTTGTTGTTGTGGTTGGGTTTGTTGTTTTTTTTTTTTCCACCTTAAGAATGGCAGGTTTCAAGTGAAAGCTGCTTTTGCCACCTCCCTGCTAATTGGCTCAGTGTGTTTGTTTGAGCTGATGAGGGTTGGAGTTGGGAGGGGAAAGGCACTGCTCCCTGATTGCATTTAATCAGTCCATAATAAAGGCAATTTGTTTGACAACTCCATTCACCAAATTATCACCAAAATCTACATGCTAACAGCTTCTGAATGGCTTCAGTCAGACTTTGATATTGGCTTTGGAGCCCTGAATGGGTTGATGGTATCAAGGGGGGTCCCGGATTTCCATGTGCTGAAAGCTGCAGCCTGCGAAAGGGAGGAATTTCAAGAGAAAGGCAGATACAATTTCTTTTCTAATGCAGTGGTATAACGAGGTTTGTGCTTTTGACCCCAGGGGCAAACAAACATGCTTTAGACTTCATTTAAAGACTTAGTTGAACCCAGGACAGCTCCATACTTTCTTGATGAAAGGCTCTGAGTGATGAGGTTGGATGGACTTCAGGCTGCTGCTTGAAGAGGTAGGTGTTTTCCTCCTCTGCTGGAGGTCCTGTGTGCCAACCCATCCATCACAGCCGTGTGGGCTGCAGTTTGGCTTACTGAGGGAGGCCTGTGTTGGGGGAGAGAAATTCTCTTTTGCAGAGGTGACAAAGTCCAAAACCTCATCAAAGACTAACTTTGGTCTCTTCTGGTAATCTTCTGGAGATGTGGCTCCATGGTGAGGCTGTAGGGGATGGGTCTGAGGAGCTGAAGGGGATGGCTGGGTCTGGCAGCTGTGGCTGAGCAGTTCTCACAGGAGGAAGCTGCATTTGGTTTTGTGTCATGTCTGTCTGTCAGTGGGAAGTAGTTTAAAGACCTCAGAGAGCTGAGAGGTGTCGGAGGAGGAAATCAATGGGGGAGAATCAACCGCCAGTTCTGCTGCTGTAGAGAGAGGAGGAGGAGAAGCAGCACAGAAGCTGGAGCTATTTTGGTACCTTAGAGCATTGTTCTGGTTTGTCAGCGGGGATGCAGCTTTGTGGTCATCAAGATACCACGTTATGCCAAGATACAGTGTCTGTGCACTCCTGTCCTCAGGCCTGCTCCAGGAAGCACCGAGAATTTCCCAACAGTTGTGATGATAATGCTGTGAGGGAGGACTCCATACTTGCTGACTCTTAAAATGTTCAGGGTTTACTTTTACTGACAGCTGAGGGGACTGAACTGAGCTTCAGGAAGAGAAACACGTGTTTCCAATTCTCTGTGTTTGTCGTCCTGGGCTGTGACCAGCGGCGCTGCTGTTATTGCTGTGAAAACCCAGCTGCAGGTCTGGTTTTGGGGTGCCTGGGAAAGGAGGCACCATCAGGGAGGGAAGGATGGGGTTGCTGTGAGTGCCAGAATGTCTCATAAGAGGTCCGCATGAAACCTTCAAGCTCAAGGGCCATATTTATGCATCTGGCTCATGCCACGTGGAAATCCAGTGTTTTAGCCATCAGAGCTGTCAGCAAGAGCCAGGCGACCCCAGGGATCCCGATGTCTGTGTGATAATTGGCAATGTTTATGTAGAATCTTCTAATTGCAGCGGCCCAGCTGGTCCACTGATGAAAACTTTTGTCAGTACCAGGAACGCTTTATTTTATCTATCTCTATCTGTCTATTTATCTGTCTGTCTGTCTATCTATCTATCTATCTATCTATCTATCTATCTATCTATCTATCTAATTTTTATTATTATTATTACAAAGAAACAAATCCACAGTGGTAATTTTAATCACCTCAGTTATTCCATGTTATCAGTACCCACTAGATGCACAGTCTGTTAGAGGAAAAAATCCTTGCGGCATTCTTCCTACGTGTGTTGTTAGAGATGCAAATGCTGCAGAATTAAAGCAAGCAACTGTTTATGTCCTCAGGTAAAAATTGTTCCCTGATTTAAGACTCTGTGAAAGCAGATTTTGTGTAACACAAATAGCGTAGTCAATTAAAATAAAAAAGTGGGAATTTTCATGTGTCCTTTCTCAGCTGAGATACTTGGAAGCTAAAATCATAATATACACACATACGTGCAGCATAAGCTTAGTCTCTGCGGGAGGAGAAAAGCTATGTATTTACACTTGGCACTTTTGCTGATCCTTTTGTTGATGCTAATTTAAACATGGCCTGATCTCCCAAAGTGCTGGGTGTTCAGAACTGGTACTTGGACTATGCTGTGTTTAGGTAGGCGTGCAGTGATTTAGGTGGCCAACACCAAGACTGTTTATGTGTCTTATTTGAGATCGCTGTTTGTGCTTGGCATGTTTGTGCATGTGGAGATTGAACTTTCTGCTTTCTGTGCCAAGACAGCAATCCCAGTCCCTGTGGGGGACCATTTGAAGCAACTATCTCTGGGTTTTTTTTTGCGCTCTCATCAATCCTCTTTCTCCAGATACCCAAGACCTTCCCAGGTTCAGTCTGTTTCTGTCCCTTGAAAGGTATGTGACTGCCTGCAGAAACAGACCCAATGTGCTGCTCCAAGTAGTTCAGAGGATTTTTGGTCAGGTTGGTTTGGTGCAATACTGCAAGGTTCCTTGCCAGTGCTGTGCCTCACAGATCTGGTTACTGATCTTGTCTGGAATTTTTGTGCTCCTTCCAAGAGACAGGCAAGGGCCAAATTCATCCCAACTCATCTTCTTGCTCATTAAATCTGATATAGAAGTAATAATTGTGGATGTGTTTAAGAGAATTGCTTGGGTTGCCTATTGTTGTTATTAATGTTGTTGTTATCATTTATTTCTTTATTTATTTACCTAGCTGCTCCTTTTGCCCGAGGAAATTTGGTGAGTTGTGCCTCTCTCAGCCTGAGTTCGACCTGACCCAAGTATGCCTGGCTCAGTTCATTAACTGAGGATGTGAGGTCATTCATAGTAATTAAAGTATGTATGTCTACTCTTTCGGGGATGCTTAATCCTTGATTGCCTGGAACCCAGCGCATGTCTTTTCATGTCAGAGAGACAGTGAAGGTTTGGCAGTTCTGAATTGCACAGTAAAATGAATCTTGGCTGAGTCTCTTCAAATATACCATGTGCTCTTGAGCCATGTTGGTAGATGCTGTGGTGTTAGTGTTGATGGGGCTCCTTTGGATGTTAAAGCTTGCTATACAATAGTCACTCTTGGATCCACCTAGATCTTTCCGTGAAGATGGAGCAGTGTGTGTGGGACCTGCAGTTTGGGCAAGCTCTCCAAGTGGTCAGGTTTTTGAAGTGGATTTGAATTCAGATGGACAGAGCATACTGCTGAAGAATTTGCTGTAAATGTCCAAGCACTTCAGTTGTGGTGGGCAGGGGAGGTCACATCCACCTGCTGGCAAAGTATCCCACATCCTTAGCAACAAAGATGTAAAAAGAAAAAAAAGATTCCTTTTTTTAGTGTTAGGTAAGAGAAGAAGGCCTAGAGGTGTACAATAGGTTTTATCAGCCACTTGCAATCAAAGAACTTCACTAGAGACTTTTGTGTATCATCTTTTGACCTGGTATCAACATGATAGTTGCCAACAGAGATACTCGTCCCTCCTCCAGCAGCCCATAAAGCACCAGAATCGTCATGGTGTGTGATAGGGCTGTCTTCAAGTAAGTTATCCTAAATCCTCAATTTAGTATAACTATATACATATATTTTAGTAAATAGACTAGATATGTGCTGGTGCTGCTTGTAGAAAAAGGACCATTCAGACCACCTACTCTGAGACCCCCTATGTGATGGTGGTGTTTTATTTTCATCTGCTATCAGATGCCTGTGGTTTTGCTGCTCTGATATTATCGCCCTGTTGTATTGGCCTCGAGGGTTTAAAATGGGCTTTTATTGCAACATATAAATATAAAAACAAACACAGCAGTGGGGGGGATTTTCTGCTGTTTTTTCCCCTGTGATTTATGTATCACTCTCTGGGCCAAGGTGACCTGCACCCTGCCTCTAGGACCTGCAGGCTCAGCTGTGATCCTTTCTTGCTTGCTCCTCTGAGATGATATTAAGCTCGCTCTACGAGAAGTGCTATTCCTGGCATTCATATCCCATCTTTGCTGGATTTTGCAAAGGCTTTTGGCTCACGCGTTTTTCCCTTAAAGCTGTGTTGGGCCAAGAGTGCAGACACTTTGTGCAATTAGACTGATAGGTGGTAACTTGAGCTGCTGTGGCTGGATTATGTTCAATTTTGGGCCTCGGGTCTGGGGGCAATCTCTTACCTTGGTGGTCCGCTGTCAGTGCAGTGCAGCTATCACCCTGGTGATGCCCATAGGATGCGATGAGACAAGATTCTGCACTTTGGTTTTGGAAAAGTTTAGTTTTTGTGTGGAACATTCAAAGAGCAGCCCTGAGGTTGCAAGTCAGACATTTGGAAGTTAGGAAATGTTAAAATGAAGGTATCTTCAACTACTTGAAACCAGCTTTTTTGGGTGTGGGTTTTTTTTTTTTTTTTACATTATGAGATACTCTTTAATGAAAACATGCTACCTTTTCTCCATCTTCTTGGGACTCCTGTATTGACCAGTGCACGGGACAACAGCCTCACAATTAGTTTCTTTATCCTTCTGGTCCATTAGGGTCCTAGGGCTTTATTTACCATATCTTATTAAAGCCTATTCTGTTTATTTTGACTGTCCTTCAAACAGGGATATACTTCTCTTTCTAGAAGGAGAGTTTGAAGAGTTACTTGCATTGCACAGGTGGGGATCCAAGGCAGAGAGATTAGCATCAGGAGCTCTAACTGCTCAAAGTTTCAGAGATTTTTCAGTATCTACCTTTACTTCAGGAGCAGGCCCTTACCCATCCTCTCAAGCTGTGAAAGGCAGGAAGAAATATGTGGTGCTGGATACACAATACCTTCTGCCATACTGTAAATGCATATATGCACGTGGGTTGCACGGGCTAAAATGAGCATTACAGTTGCAAAGTCAAGTGCACGTAACTAAGTGGTGTGGGTTGACCCCCTGTGGGCAGCTAAGCACCTACATAGCCGCTTGCTTGCCTCCCCTTCCCACCCCCAGTAGGACAGGGGAAGAGAAAACAGAGGGAAAACAAGAAAACTCACGGGTCGAGGTAAAAATAGTTTTGTAAGTGACGAACAAGTGGAAGAAAAAAGAAAGTAAATGAAATAAGTGATGCAAAGGCAATCAGTTGCCGCCTCCCACAGGCAGACTGATGCCCAGCCAGTTCCCAAGTGAAAGATGACCCCGCTTCGCTCTGTTTTATTGCTGACCATGACATTATGGCATAGAATATCTCTTCGGGTAGTTGGTGTCATCTGCCTGGTTGTGTCCTCTCTCAAGCCTCTTGTGCACCCTCCAGTCTATTCAGAGAGATGGGTTTGATGCTGTGCAAACACTCTTCAGCAACAGCTAAGACACGACCGTGTTATCAGGACTGTTTTGGTCATAGATCCAAAGCACAGCACTATACGAGCTGCTACGAAGGAAATTAACTCCAGCCAGACCCAGTATGCTAAGAAAAGGGCAACGTTACACCTGTATTTTATATTTTTATATGTAATATGAGCCAGAGGTGGATATCGCAGCAAGCTTTCACTTGGCAGATATAATTTGGGCCCATAAAGTGCAGTTGTTAGAAGGGTCTGGTTTTGTATAGTTGTGGGTTTTTTGTCTCCTTAAGATCAGTTGTGCTTTGAGAGTTACTTTATATGGGATGAGATAAGAGTGCTTAAAATTGGGTTAAAAATTTGGGATCAGTCTTGGAATGTATTCCAGGAGATCTTTAAAAATGAATTTTAAAGTTATTCACCCTCTAAATTTTTGGTTATTTTTTTTTTTCTGTCCCTTTATAAGAGAAAAAAAGAAGTAAAGGTGCTTATTCAAAGGCAGGAATAAAGTTCTGATATACAAGTGATATCACTAAAAATAGAGCCCTTGGGATTTGTCCAGTTTGGTTTCTCTCTAGAGTGTGGGTAACCCCTTGGAAACGGAGGTTGTTGATCTGACTGTTTCCAAAAGCATGCCCGTCTCTTCATGTATCTTTTGTACAGGGGCCACTTGTGTTGTGTTAACACCGTTTGCTTCCTGGTTTATGTGCTCGAGCTGCATTCCAGCTCAAAGAGATTAAAGCTTTATAAAAGTGAGTCGAGCAGGGAGGTGGCTCCACAGTTGATGATGGAGCGCGCACATCTGTGACCCACGCTGTGCTCACATGTTACTTTATTGTTAGCCTCACAATAAAGGATAGCACTGGTTTTTGTTCAGCTAAACAACTCTGATGGAATGAATTGTATAGAAAAAAGAATAGATGACGCCTGGTTGTTATTTGCCAAAATGTTCTTTGTTTTAGCTGCCTTGTGTGGGACGCAGAACTCCCAGAAGAGGATAGTCTCTCTTCTGTGGCAGCCAAGAGGAGCTGATAGAGTAAGTAGAGAGGCAGAGACAGAAGTTCAGCAAGGAGAGGTGAAAAAAGTTGTATGATTCTTCCTACCCTTTGGCTTTTCTTGTCTTTAGTGAACAGGCTCAGGCTCTCCCTCTGGCTATGCTGCAAGAGCGGAGGCTCTGCTGTGCCAATAAGTTCCACTGTAAATGCAGTTGGTGCCATTTGGCTTGGGTTTGGTTCAGAGTTAGCCTGCCAAACTATTGTCGAAATGTACTAACCAGATAGTGGTTAGTACATTTTGGCAACAGAGCGTAAAGGTCTTTCAGCAGCTGGAGGACTTTGAATGCTTGGTGTTAGGCAACCCATTTTTCTTGCTGGATAAATGAAATTCACTTTTTCTTTCTCTCTCCCTTCTTAAACGTTGCTCATATAATTGGAGGTTAGGGTTCAAATTCAAACTGATAAGCTTATTTTGCTTCCCCAAGCTGTGTGACAATGGTTCCCTTTGCAAATTAAGCCATGGACCTCCTTCTGCTGTAATGGGAACCAATCTCATTAGAAATAGAGCTGGATTAGTGAAGAGTCCAAGCTACCGTACAGATACGCGTTCTGACCCCAGCAGGCCTCGAGTGCCTTTTGTTCACTCCAGCCTCCTCTGCATTTTCCCATCGCTTTTACATCTGTGTGGTGAAGCTGGTGGTGATTGTTTCTGCTCAAGTAAAACTGCTGGAGGGGGTGTGTGAAAAGGAAGTTGATTGGCCACTGTGATGTGACAACATGAATGATAAAGGGATTTTTAAATGTTTCCCTTGATCTAAATCATTGGAGTACAAGACTCATTAGGATGACTGTTGCAGAGTATTGGAGATCAAGGGCCACTCTTCACTGGTTTGACCAGTGTGACAGAAAATGATCTTCTCCTGCCTCTCAGCATTATTCTGTGGACCTATTCAAACCAGCCTCTCCCATGTCAGAACACAGGAAGGTCTTTTTGAAGGAAAGGAAAGATAAATCTTTTCACCTGTGACCCATGCAGGTTCTGTTTGTCCTTCTTGATAATGGTTGCTGGTTCTTGATGGGTTGCACGTGGACTGTCCAGGCTGCTTTATCAAGCAGTTGGGACTGAGAGCCTTTAGCTGTCCCTGTACACATGGGTGCCAGCAAGAGAACAGCGTGACTGTTCCCCAATGAGCTCTGGGGAAATGCGGCTCAGGAACAGTGCTGGGCTGGGGAAATTCTGCTTCTGGAGATGCTCATGGGCATGCCCATGTTGGCCCTGGCTCAGTGCAGGTGTACCTGCTGCTGGTGTCTGTTGTTTGCTTTCTTCCCTTTGCATCCTCATATTATGCTTTTGGGATCTACTCTATCTGTCTACTTATTTGTATTACCTGCAATTTTTCCCTCATTCTGAGGTCTCAGCTTTGGGAGTTTAGAGGTCAAACCCTGGCTAATTCCAGCTACTGTCATGAGATGGAGTCACAATAAGGATGCTAAGAGGGGTAAATCCTGCTGCTTCCTGGGTTCAAAGCCATTATGTGGTCCTTAAGGAAATCCTTGTGCCTTCACATCTCTGCTATGTTCTACTGCTTGGAGTGATCTTGAAAGTATTGCTTGTAGCTTGACTCCTGGCTGGAAGTTCATGCTTGAAGCAATCTGGCAGTGAGGGTAGAGTGTAGACGGGGTTTGAAAGTGGCACCAATGAAAGAGTGAGCCGAGCCAGTTGTTGTAGTAATTTGTTGCTATTGATTAGCCTGGAGGCTAATGCTTAAGTGGTGAGGAGCCCTGACTTGGTGAGTAATTCAATTTAAAGCACTGGGACTGTTCACATGTGGGAGAGTTGCCTTCCCTCTATGCCCACTATGGATACGAAGTGTTTTTTCTAAATAAATGTAATTAGCAAGAACAAGGGTTAACCAGGGTAATTAACACTGCTAAGCTATAGATTCTCTCTCACCAGCCAGGCAGCTGAAGAAACAGCTCTGCTTTCTGTTCTAGTTGCATTTCTGGATATCTTGTAAGGTTTCTCAGAAAGATCAGAACAATGAAACATCCTTTGACAATAGCCACCTCTTTTCTTCAGGGCGCAGCCTGAGGAAGCATTCAGACCCTTTCCTTCTGGGACTGCTCGTTTCCTTTTTTTCCTTCTGAAATAAAAACAATAGTCTCCCAAAAGCACAGCTTCTGCAGTGTCGTGGCAGAGCCAGCCTCTGTCTCAGGCATTGGATGAGATGTTGTCCTCTGTTTCTCAGGGAGGGAAAAAATAGCAACAAAGAAACTCTTTTTGTATGTTGTTTAAGTGCTGTCAAAAATAATAACTAACTCTCCCCCTGAATTTCTCTCGGTGCTTTTTCAGAGGCCGCTGCCCTTTATGAGCGTGGGGGAGGATGAGGAAATCTCATCCAGTGAAATAAAATATCATCAAGCTAATTGGAGGCACAACCCTTGGGTCTTCTGAAGTCCAAGGCTGCAGCCCCAGGCCTGGCTCAAGTGTCAGGGGCTCCTGTGATTCAGGAGACTGTCACAGACCTCCTGTGTATCCCTGTCTACACAGTCACAAAACTTGTGGCAAGAGCCTGGATTCTGTGGGACTCAGCCTCTGTTTCCCTGCCTGTCCCTTTTGATTACATGTTTCCTGAGTATCTCCATGTGTCTTTTATTGTAGCTTGATTTCTTGCTGGGTTTTTTTGGAGCCCAGATCCCATAGTTACCTGGATTGTGGTGACTTCTAAATCATTTTGGGGCTGGGAAGTTGAAAGGTATGTGGACTGTCCCATTAGTAGGTCTACCTCTCTGAAGATTTTCTGGTACAGAAAGATCTCCCAAAGTAGATAGATAATTCTAAGCAATAGGTTAGACAGATAGTCCTGTCTCGCTGCTGCTTTCAAATGACTGTTTTTATTTGATCCTATCTGTGACTGTCGTTGGCTGGATGTAGTACTGAGTGATGTGCTCTGCGCAATCCTGCTTTAGCAGGAGAGTTGGACTAGATGATCTCTAGAGGTCCCTTCCAACTCTGAGAATTCTGTGATTCTGTAACTGGCTAGATGAAGTTACTCTTGGAAAGGATGCCCTTTATGCGCACTTCAGCAGTCCAAACTGTCTGCGTAAGTTCAAAAGGAGCATATGGAGGGTTTACCCGCATCTGTGAAGTTGGCCAGCAAATGCTTTTGGTGAGATACCGCTTCAGCAGGTTGTTGGCACTCAAAATTTGCTTGATCCAGACTTTAAATGCTGCCTTACAAAGGGCCAAACCCACCTTGATCATAAGAGATTTCAGAACTGTCTTTAAACCTTTGTGCAAAAGTCTTCTGCTGGTTGAAAACTACTTTTCTGCTGTGGAGTTAGTGGGGGCTGATAGTACCCTGAATGAGATGTTACCCTAGTATCTATGCCTGTTTGATGCAGAATTGCCATTTAAAGCCCCTCTCAGCCTTGTCAGCATTGGGGGATTAGTACAGAGCTGTATTTCTGTGCCTGCTGGCCAAAGCAGCCCAAGCTACAAAGCTGGATGGAGAGAGAAGCTTGCTAGATGCTTGGTCCTTTTTTCAGACCCTTTCTGTCCCATTTTCTAGCACAGTTTTCTGGGGGAGATCAGAGCTACCTCCATCCTGGCTGTATGTCGTTGGCTTAATGGTAGCACTAATGGATGTGGGGGGAGATCAGGCTGTTCCTGAACACCTGAACACTTGGCCTGGTGGCGTTGTGTGGGAGTGAGGTCAACACACTTTTCTGCCCTGGAAGGAGTGGCTACCAAGGGGCAATAACTTTTCATTTAGGGCTTTCTTCCATTGGTGACAATGAGCCTGATTTGCATTGCAGAGAAGGCGTCATGTAGATAGTGCCTGGCTCATGTGATAACAGAGCTCAGCTGTGCTCCAGCCCCTGTGGGTCGTGCAGTCAGGGTAAAAAGTTTTCTTAGAGATTAGGCACGTGGAAGGCACACTTATCACAAAAAATGGGGTGGCAAGAGGTAGGGAAATACCCAGCTGATAGTGTATTTAGACAGAGACTGAGCATGCAGGAGATTGGTGGACAAAGGTGGAAATGTACTCTCTGGGGCTGTTCTCCATCTGAGTCTTGTCTGACCTTGTGAGGGGAGCATCCAGCCCTCCTGATGCCCAGGCACAAGCAAAGCTTGGTGTGTTTTGAGTGCTTTGGTGAAGGCTGTTTTATCCTCACTCTGATGCCTTGTTTGTGCTAGTGCTTCAGTGATAAATCCTTATTGGCGTTTCTAATGAGGAATTTAGGACTGCTCTGGGTAAGGCTACAGGTAAACACCTTGGAGGCTTGGTTTGCTGGCAATGCAGGCCAGCTGCTTTTTGTTTGCCACAACTCTAAATTTTACTTGAAAGTTTAATGTCTCCTCCCTCTTCTCTCTTTCTTATTTTCCAGCAGGTTTCTAAGTGCTATGTTCAAACACACTCAATAAATCTATCAAGGGTAATTAACAGCTGCATAGCATTGATCATTCATGGCTGTACAATGTACATTGTACATTCATGGCATGTTACCATAGAGTATAAATGCCAATAGCATTATTTTGCACATGGAGAAACCAAGGTACAGATCGTGCCATTGGCAATGCATTTCATTTTCCTTAACTGTACCAATGATACCTTCATTTCACCTAAACTGTCCCTTTGGACTCCTAGGTCCATCATCTGACTTTCATTACATCTATATACATCTAGAGACCAGTGCATCCTGTGACTGCTGGTTCCTCTCCATTGACTCCAAGAAGATCCAGACAGCTGCCTTAGACTAGATGGATCCTGCTCAAAATCACAAAAGTGGAGAATAGTAAAGCTGACATCCTGACTTTCAGCCCATCTCCTGTGCTATTTTTTTTTAGTTCTTGGCACTTTGCTGATATGAAATGGGTATAAGGTGGTTCTGTAACTCCATATGAAATGGGTATAAGGTGGTTCTGTAACTCCTTTCTCTCTCTTTAAGGCATTATTTTCACCCATTAGAGTGGTGAGGTATGGAACTGGAATAATATCCTCTCTTAGCATCCTTACAAGTGATGTCCATGTAGTGGATTGCTACCCTTGCAGCTGCTCCCTTGCCTTGCCGAGTGCTAGGTAATATTCCTGGCATTGCTCTGATAGAGCTAAACAAGCCCAAAAGAGTGAGTGACCTCAGTTGTTCGACATGAGTGCATTTGTGTTTGTATTCTCTATTTTTCACTTTCCAGCCTAAGGGCACTCTTTTATTGTTTTGATGTATGTGCCATCTCCTATTCTTAAAAACGCTGTTCTTGTTCTAAGAGAAGAATGACATTCATTCACTCTGAAACAACCTGGGGATTTGTTTTCTTGGGCGTTGCAAAACAGACTAGGTATAAATGCTGCAATTAGGAGGTGATGGGCTAATCTCATTAGTCAATGGGAGGAAACATTGGGGTCAGTGGGTTGGATAATGAAATCTGAAGATAAATTTTGATGTACCAGATGGCCTGGCATAGTGGATCCACTAATTTGGAAGACAGGAGGGCCAATAGCAGCTTTGAAGAATCAAAGCTGTAGCAAGAGGCGGCATGTGATTTCTTACAACTAAGAGGCCGTTTATGTGATGTCGCACTTGAGTGGAGGCCTGTGGGATTCATCCAGGCTTACTGGGTTTTTCTGGGGCCTTTTTGGCCAGTTTTGGGTAGCAAAAGGTAATGAGGCACTGGCAGTATGTTGCTGTGCTTGTATGATCAGTGGCTGAGCAAGTAGAAACAGTTCTGACATCTCATTCCTTTGGATGGGGCTGATAATTTAAATATGTTTGTTCTGTAGGAAAAGTTGTGTTTGTAGTGTCCACTTATCCACAAATACATAAGACTTAGGATTTGGAAATCCTGATGAGATTGGCTTTTGGGATGAGGTTGCAGGCTCTTTCAGCCTAACACTTTGTTTGGGCTCAACTCTTCATTTTCTGGGATCAGCCCTTTCAGCCTTACTGAAGTAGTGAAGAAATAGTGGTTTGGGGGATAAAAAAATAGAGAAAAAAATGAAATTATAGCCTTCAAGAGTGACCTCTGAGATAGGAACACCTCTGTTGTGGCTTGGCGCAATCTGAGATACTCTTGCCAGATTTTGCTTTCGCAAAGAACCCGCTGTCTCCGTTCATTTCCATTCATTTTTAGTGCACTCGGCAGCAGCACATGTCGATGCATCAGCACACACAGAGGCACTTCCCATCCTGAGTCCCTCTGCAGGGCTGTGGCCCAAGAGATACTCCAGAGGTAAGTGGGAAGAAGTTGCTTATAGTCTTCCTCCTTTCTGTTTTGGTCCGTGCTCAACACAAACACTCATTCCTTACCTCTCTCACCCACCCACGCTAAGATTTTTTCAGGAAACAATGAGCAGGGTTTGCCGAGCTTGGCTGTATTGCCTAAAACAAGAGCTGAGGAAATCCAGTTGCACACTCTGGCCACCTTACCTGGCAGCATCCTGGTGCTATTTTCTTTTAGCGTGCATCCAGAGCAGGCAAAGGCTTGTCCTGGGCTCTGGGCCATTGCGGCAGCTCTACTGATGAGTGCCCAAGCTTGGAACAGTCAGATAAAAGCTCTTAGTCTTTAAAGCAGTGTCCAGAATAGTAGCCAGACTTCATCTGGCTGTGAAATAATGAAAAGCATATTTATGATAAGAAGCCTTATTGA
Organism: Pedionomus torquatus; assembly: GCA_013398155.1. NCBI lineage: Eukaryota > Metazoa > Chordata > Aves > Charadriiformes > Pedionomidae > Pedionomus > Pedionomus torquatus. The sequence continues at coordinate 472,014 of VZRU01018114.1, read as the reverse complement.
AAAATGTACTTGTAACTGGGACGCAGCCAGTCCGCACTCTGTATCTCCTGGCAGAAGGGAAAGGAGGAACTTTTTTGTAGCAGTTGAGTGTGTTTGGTGTTATAAGAGCTCAATGGGCTGGATCTTCAGCAAGTGTACAATAACATAGGTCTGACAGCAGCAATGCTGCGGTGATAATGCTCAGTATAAAACCTGCAGGTAGCTCAGGTTAAACATACCTGGGCTGCTCTCCTAGGATCCTTTACCATCTGCGTAGAGTAATATGGCTCTTAGAGTAACATTGCTGTGTAGAGTAATATTAGGCTCTTAGTCCTCATCTTGAGTCCTATTTACATTATTTTGGGTCAAAACCAACACTATACGTACAACTCGGTTTCAAACTAAAGTCTTCCTTAAGAGTGCAGAGTGTGCTGGAAGCAGAATTTAATGTGGAAAATGTTAATTTGGCAAGTGTCCTCTTCCTGCAAAGCTTCTAGGTTCTGCTGCTGGAAGGGGACGCAACTGCCGGACAGCCCAGCAAGCAGAGGCCCTTAGCAGTGGCAGGGAAAGTCCCAGAGGAGATGCAGCTGTGGGGGGAGGCTGTGATAAATCACAGTGGCCCCAGCTGTCGGTCAGGGCAGAGGGGAGATTGATGGGGTGGGTGGGAGAGCCGAGACAAGGAGAGTTCAAGCATCACCCTGACCCGTGAGAGGGGAAAATAGCCCCAGCCCTCAGTGAGGTTTAATTGAAGCCTGCTGTTCCCCCGAAGGGGAAAGGTCAGGCTCTGCTTTGTCAGGCGCCCTCAAACAAAAAAACCTGTTTATACAGGACCCACCCCTCTACCTTGGGAGGTGGAGGGCAAATGGGCTGGGAGACATTCAATGCTCCTCTCTCCGGTAACGTTTGTGTCAGTGAAGAGTGGAAATTCAGATTGGGCTGGTGGTAAAAGCTTTAAAGTGAGTAAGGCAGGTTCAGACCCTATATAAACATTAACTGGAGTTAGCTTCCATAGGTGTTATCTTGGTGGTCCAGGGATGATGCTGTTTAGTGCCATGGTTCCCCTGCAGAAGGGAGAGGATGCGTTTGTGTTGGATGTGTTGGTTGTTGCTGGGATGGACTCAAAATTCTGCCAGAAGCGGTGCTTTGCCATACGTATTCCTGCCTGATCACGGTACAGGATACTGTTGGCACTTGGGCAGAGAAGAGAAGGCTTTCCACACTTCCTTGCCAGCTCTGGGCCACAGCTACCNGATACTGTTGGCACTTGGGCAGAGAAGAGAAGGCTTTCCAGCCTGGGCCACAGCTCTGGGCCACAGCTACTCCAATGACCAGCCATAAGGTTTTGCCAGCAAACTTCCAGTTTGTCTGGAAGTGAGATGTAAATATACTGCGTGTCTGGGGACCCACAGTTGGGAGGACACTCATTTAGAGGTGTCTTGAATTCCCAGCTGTGAAGGCCTCTGTGAGAAAATTGACCTTCTCTGCTACCCAGGTATCTCCCTTCCTGCGTCCTCCCAACATGTGGACAAGGAATGGCTTCTGGCCATTTGAGTTGTTGTGGTGACTTGATCCCCATCGCCGTCTCTCAGAGGGACTCTGTGATGGTGGGTGTTTGTCCAAGCGTCATTTGAGACAGACACAGGTGCCTCTGTTCATTGTATGTGTCTGACAGAAACATGGATATTGGAATCAGATATGACTTCCATGTCCTGTCCTGCATCTGGTTGGTGCTCACACTGTAAATAAAGCTGTTTGAAACGAGAGGCTTGTGTGACTTGCCCTAGCCAAAGGTTGGGCACCTCTTCAACTAACCAAAGTAAGAACTGGCAGTTCAGGAGCCAATTTCTGTGTGAACTGGATGTTTCCATCAAAGGAGAGGAGGCAGGGAAACAGCTTCAACCATCTGATTTTAATGTACCACCATACGTCTGTCAGAGCCCTCCCAGCTGCTTTCCAACCTCTCCCCTCCCTTTCTACCCTTACACAGAGGAGAAGCTGAACCAAGTACAGCTCAGCCAAGCATGGGCAATCTGGCATCTCTGCTCTGGTCCCGCATGGCTTTTATCTGTTTGAAAGCTACTGGTATAGAATACATTGATTAATGGCCCAGTAAATTAATTGGCAGCCTCTGCAGGTTGTTTTGCAGCTGATGGCTGGCTGCAGAGAGCTGTTGGAGTGGAAAAGCACAACAAAGTGCCAACTTACTAAGCTGTGACTGTGCCCACTGTAGGGCAGGCCTTTTCCTCACAGGAAAGGAAACAAAGGCATTTCACCGAGAAACTTTGCAGGCAGAGACTGACTCATAGGGAGGGTGGGGGAAAGGAATTTTTAAAAAGCCCCAAACCAGGGGGGAAAAAACCCTAAACGTGTAGTTTGAACACAAAGTTGGCACTCCTCAGAGAACGGAGTCTTTGCCACAGGACTGTAGCTCATAACTGACTTTGATTTGATTTTACAAATCTGCCCAAATCTGAGGCTGTGAAGGTCTCTCTCCTGCTCTTTCTTTCTAAGACAGCATAACTGTAACTGAAGAGGGAAGTACAGGCTGCATCTCTGCCAGCTGCTGCTGAGGCACCACCAGCTTTTCCCAGCTCTCCAGAGTCACTTTCTGACCACTAAGCAGAGCAGCGACTGGGAAATGTGGCCTTAAAATACTCCCTACGTGTGCCAAACAAATTGCTGATCCTAAATATCAAATGCAAAAAGTATCTGTTGTCCTGTAACAGATTATGGTGCAGGGAGCAAGAGGTGCCATCAAGAAAGAAAACCAATGAGGCCAGTTGATGACCCATTAAATACAATTTATTACATAATTTTTAATGTCATGGAGAGCATCCCCTCATCTGCCTGATGAATTAATTCAATTTGTTTGTGTGAGCCCCTTTATTTTGTTTCTCCAATTTTGCAAAGAAACTATCAAGGCTTATTTGAGATGCCTAGAAATAAAGAAATATGCTGTGTTCTGCAGGAAATAAAGAAAAAAAAAATTGTTCCACCCTGATTTGAGGTGTTTGCTTGTGTGAAAAGTCTGCTTTGCAGTGATCTTTCCTTATCTGGGGGACTGGAATTTACCTCCTTCCGTCTTCAGTGTTGTTATGGTTCCCTTAATGGGCACCAGGGAGGGAGACGCTGTTCTAGAAGTCATTTCCTTCGGATGCTTTTTGAAACACCATGACTTAAGTAGGATCTTAACTAAGTAGGATCTTAACTCCTGCTCAGACTCCTGGCTTCTTGATTGATTTTTGGTGGGGAGCTAAATCTTGTATTGAATCTGGGTCTGAGCCCCTGTCACTTAAAGTCTCTGGATGGTTTTCATTTGGAATAACTAATAGAACAAAATTTTGCTGTGGGAGTCTAATCTTACCAAAGAGGAAATCTGGCTTTAGAGGAAATAAGGCTTCTCCAATCAAAAATGCTGCACCATAATAATGGAAGAACTTCCTCTGCTGGTTCAAAGTTGTTAAAACAGAGTTCAATGGGTTTATTTTATATTCATTCAGAAGTGTGGTCTTGTTCAGCAGTCAAGATGGGAGAAGACGTGAACAGGAGTCGTGGAAGGGGCCGTAGCAGATTTCCATGCCTGGCACGGTGGCTTTTCCCCCATCCCTTGCCATGCTGTCACTCTGCCTGTCGGGTGACACAGCCGGTGTATGGGGATGTAGGAGTAGCCTGACCAAAATGAAATAGAGCAGGTGGTTTGGAGGTGTGATCCAGAGATGGTGGGGCAGGCTATCCCTCTTGAGTTTCTGCATGTCATATGTTCCAGGTGTTTGGTCAATAGGATGCATTATTGAGGGTGGTGAGGCACTGGAACAGGTTGCCCAGAGAAGTTGTGGATGCCCCATCCCTGGAAGTATTTAAGGCCAGGCTTGATAGGGCTTTGAGCAACCTGCTCTAGTGGGAGGTGTCCCTGCCTATGGCAGGGGGGTTGGAACTCGATGATCTTCAAGGTCCCTTCCAACTCTAACCATTCTATGATTCTATGAAAATAATATTGACTTTACTATTCTATTTGGTCTGATTAGTCTGAGGCTGTCATCTTGCTGCCAGTCTGACCCCAAATGGCTTTGACTGGAACGGTGGGAGCATTTTTTCTCAGAGCTGATGTGTGTTGTCAGTGCTGGTTGTGTACTCGGCATTGGCAGGTCTGATAAAAGCTACTTTTTCTCCCCTTTGGGTAAGAGAAGAGCACCTTAGTGTCTAACCCAGCAGGTCTTCCCTTAAGCGCAGTCGTGTCTCATACCAGTTTATGTGAAGATGGATTTACAGCCCTTGTGTTTTGCTTTGTCTTTGGATAACAAGACACCGAAGTATTGTGCCAACAGAAACTGGCTGTGATGAATTGCATTTGTGCTTGTTTCTGATTGGTTTAAGGTGCCTATTTCAAGTGGCCGGGAAGAAAGATGAGTGTTTACATTTTCTTTAAATGGCTGGTGCAGGCTCTTTGCCCCTAAGTAGTCCAGATTAGCGCATAGCCAAGAGTTCTGGCATAGGGCCACAAGAGCAGATTATTCACTCTGCTTTGAAAGGGTGTTGGGTTTCTGGATCTGACCTTTTGGGTGGATAAATGGGAGGATTAGCTGCTAAGGAAGCAATTATCCACTCTCTATAATTAATATCTCCTTCTTATTCTCTGGTGTTACTTGACCTGGAACCAGAACCTGTTGGTGTTGCCAGTTTTGTGTAATTACCACCTTTAAAATGAGGGCTGGAGACGCAAACCTTTCAAAGTCAGAGCAGTGGAAGCGGGGAGTAAGAACGCAAGGGTGACGTTATTGAATCAAGCTCCGGTGTCCAAAACAATGACGATCGGGATGATTAAAGACTGTAGTTTTGTCCCTGAGGTAACTCTCTACCCTTTAATGCCACTGTGTCTTTTGACATGAAGATTAAATATGCTCGCTATTCTTCTTAAACAAAGCCCGCCTGGTCAATAAAGCAAACAGGTGCCTAATGCTTCTGCACATGCCTTTTTAAAGGTTGCCTTTCCCATCAATTCTGCTGTGTTTTCAGCTGTCACAGTTTGAAATGCCATCTTGATCAGATGCAGCTAGAAGTTGTCTAACTGCTCTATCATTTCCCATTTACAAATCCATGCAGATGTAGCCAGATGTTGATAGCATCTGGCAGTTCCACGAGGAGGATATTTTCTTTTTCACTCTACTTTTAAAAGCAACCCTGGATTCCTTATTTACCTCTCCATCTCTTTTGAGTTATTCATAGTGTCCATTGCTATTATAAAGGAGACTGAGACTCAAAAAATATTTAATAGTTCTTTAGAAACGTCCAACTGTGCCGTGTCTCTGGATTTTTTTAAAGGACTATAATTTTAAGAGAAGCAGAGCTCTAGCTCAGCCAAATCAAATTGTATTCCTGTCTTTGAAAGTATTTCTTGTTAAACGACACACTGAAAAATCACTTTTAGAACAAAAAGCCGAAGGACAATAAACTTTTAAAACATGTAGATATAAAGTTAAATATTAACTTCTTTTTAAACTTCTAGCAGGATTAAGTGGAGCTTTTAAAATGTACTTGTAAATCAGAGATTTATTGAAGACTCTTACTTGATGCCATTGCTGAAGTGGAACCATAGGTAGGAATTAGTTATTTTTTCCACCGCACTGTATTTCGAGATAAAGGGAAATCTGAGTTAATAAATCAAGGACAATTAAACCTTTTGTAGAATATGTATTTTAGACTATGCTATTTGAATACCAAAGATTATCAAGGGGATTGTCAGCTGAATGAAGAGTTACTGGAGAAATGCTGCTGGGTTTCAGGGAGAGATGAGGTTTCAGCAGGCAAGGTGGGGCTTTCTACAGCACATAGGTAAATGGGGAACTCGCGTAAGCACATAGGGAGATTATGCACTGCAGCCCAGCTGTGGGATTATCTTCCTGCCTACCGCACACCGAAAGCAAAAACAAACAAAAAGGGTTAAGCGTTTGCAGTGCCGAACAGCAGCATTTTAGGCAGAGGAGACCTCCTAAGTCGTCTCCCGGGGACCACATCTAAGGAAGAGCTAATCTATCAAATAGTCTTCTGCAGAGTGCTAACTCCAGTAAAAAGGCACCAATAATCTGTTTACTGGGCTTTGACTGAACAGAAATGTTCAATGGGTAGTCAAAAATAAAACAAAAATTTGCTGTTTGTGAACAGAGACCTTTCTCCAGCTGAGCCTGGGAGGCTGAATTCCCAAAGAGGTACCTTTTGTGTTTACTGCAGATACTAGAAAATGTCATTTTTCTTAATATTCCCAGAGTGGTGGGTTTTCCCCCTGGCTCGGGAGGGATATGTGGGATTGTTTGTTGGAGCTCAGTGGGAGACCGACTGAATTAGCCTGACTTAACCCTGTGCAGAGTGAGAACCCCGGGACTCTTGCCCTTAAGGCAAATTGAACTTGGAGACAAACATTGACAGTGAGGACTCAGAAGCAGAAAAACATGTGGGGAATGAGAAAGCTGAACATCCTGTATGCTCTTGCAGTTTAGTGCGGTGTTGCCTTTTATTAAATCAAGGAGGTCGCTCTGTGTTGTTGTAAAAGATGTTTGTCTTGCTTTGCAGAATACACAGGGACCAGCCTTCAGGGAAGCTTCAGTTAGATCTCTGTTGTCTTCTGTTAAACTTACTAGTTCAATCAAATCATAAATTAAAGTAATAGGATAACGCAAGTCATCTTGTGGATCATCTGGATCATCACTAAGTAGTAGTTCCTATGTAGGACTTAGATGTCAACACTGGATTTTTATTTATTTTTATAATATCAGGAAAAATACAGGCTGTGCATCTAACTTGTCATGTCCAGATCAGGAGCAGGCCATTTTTTCTGTGTCTCAGTTGATATTTCATATAGGTATCTTTGTAGGTCTTCTTGGCCAGAGAAGATTCCATTGGCAAAGAAAACTTCACTTTTCCAGCAATAGGAGTTGATACTTGATATTCCGAAGTTACCAGCAAAGCTGCCATGAGCTTTCTTGGTGCCTGCACCATTTCTACTGGTGGTGATGGCCCAAACCTTAAAAATCCTATGGTCATCTGTTTTCCTCTCAGCCCTAGGAGAAGGCCTTTTTGGTTCTTCTTTATATTCTCAGCCTTTCTTTGTCTCAGAGGTAACTCAGCAGTCTCTCTCCCTCCAAACATTCAACACTTGCAAATTGTGACATCTCCTATAACAATAATCATCAATTTTAATGAGACATAAGCAAAGCGACAGTTAATTAACTCTGTCTTTGGTTGTACCCATATGTCTTTTAGGGGTAGTCAAGGCACTTCTAAATTTTTCCATAGTGTTAAAAATGTACTGTTAAAGTGAGTAAAGTAGGGATTGTCCCATAATCACCTGTCTCCAGGAGATGGAGCTCCAAGAAAAACACTAATTACTGTTGGGTTTGTAATTTAAATTATGAAAGTTAGCAACACTCATTCTATGTCCCTGACTGGGAAAACTTGGCAACAGCTCAATTACCATTAGTGGATCTCATTTTGTATTCCAGAAGTGCAGTGAAAGGAACCGAGAGGAGAAAAATACACTCATTTACCTCAGCCAGAGAGAGCCTGGGCCTGTATCCAGTTGTGAGTAATGCTTGCTGGAAACAAGGCATCAGCATTTAACAAGGAGGGTAATTAACTATTACTGTAGCTTATGAAGATATACCACAGATTTTTGCTTGCTCGGGGCTTTTAAATCCAAAATGCAGGGGTTTACTCAGTGAATACTCCTTTTTGAAGTTATTGAGCTCTAGTGAAAGGTTTGTCGTGTGAACACCTAAGACCAATGTTATGGTGGAGGTCTGGCTAACCAGGCTTAATAGCGCTGCTTGGCTTTGAAATCTCAGTAATTGGGTTGCACACAGGGATGGGAGGCTAGGATTTGGTCTTTATTGATGAAGAAAATTTATACCATGAATAGACCACTCTCTTTTGGTTCTGACAGCTTTCAAAAGACAGTCCTGAAAGAGGTGAAAACCCCGACCTGTCAGCAGCAGAGCCCTTGCGCCCTGCTGTTGCCCCTGCCTGGGCTGCTTCTCCTCCCTCCCTGCTTGGCCTGGATGTATTCTCCTGCATTTCTTGGGAAAACAGGGGTTTGCCTGGAAAGTGCTTTCCATCCCAAGGGAGAGCTGGCTGTGCACGTAGGCAGTACAGTGGATCCTGGGCTGAGGATTCAGGGGGAGGAATTCAGCCTATTCAGTGCTGGGCTTCTTTGCAAATGGATTAATGAAAAATTTTGCCTCTTGAGAGGGACCATGACTTCATCTCTGCCTTAACAAGCTACTAAATAGTTTAAAGCTATTTAGCAAATGGCTAAAGTGTCAATTGTTATTGTGGTGGAGGACAAACACCTCACTTAAAAACATAACACCAAGTAACAGTTACGGTTTTTATTTTAAATAAAAATGAAAACAGGTTCTACAACTTCTTTTTTTTTTTTTCCACTCTAACTTTTGAACCTGAAAATTCCAAGTAAGCTGAGAATTTTCAAAGAGAAAAACAACACAAAAATCTTTGGTTCAAAAATCTTTTTTTGATTTTGGGAAGAAATGTGGTAAGAAGAGAAAAATCGATAGTGAGGCACACAGGTGTGTTTTTTCATTTATTTTTAATAAAATAAAACAAGTAGGGCCCCCCCTTGGTCACACAGAATTTTTAAGTCTTTCAGGAGTTTTTTAACCAATGCTAAAATCAATAGTGAAGATTATAAAAGATGGCATTTCAGACTGAAAAATCACTGTCACTTGTATAGGCCAAAACGTTCACATATATCCAGCTGCAGCCCGGAATTTATTTTTATGAGTTTAGACCAAACATCTACCCCAATAATCATCCATCCAGGGAATGAAATCAGATTAACACACAGCTTTATGCTAGTGGAAATGCTCAGAGCCCCTTTTCTGAAGAGGAGTAATACAGAAATCAAGATGTGCCTTCAGACAAAGGAACAGATCTGCTTTTGTGAGTGCCAATATCACTGGTTTTTAATATTATTTTCTGACATGTGGGAATGCTTTCGCGTGCAGGTGATGCTTTGAAGTGCTGAGTTCTGTGTAAGCTGTAACTCTCTCTGGATTTTATTATTTGCCATAGATTTTTGGGAAATATGTGCTCCCATCACTTCTAGGCTCTGCATGAAGTACAGTAATGACTGAAGAGGGTGGCTGAGAGGTTCCTGCTGCGCTACAGTTTTTGGTATGGGCTATCTCTCTCCTCTCTCTGGCTTCTTTTTTCTCTTGTGATTTATAGAAGAGATCATGGACTGTGATCCTATTGCCAGGGCCTTTTGATAGTCTGTCATACTGTCAGATCCTGACACTTTCCTAGACAGTTTGTGAGCAATTTCTGGTGTTAGGGATGGGCATGTGGGCTCCAGCAGTACCAGTTTGGACTCTATAAGGAATTAACCTTATGGCCAAGGGCAGGCCATCCCAGTTGTCTCAGCAAGAGAAGGGGACCAACCACTAGTTATTATTTTTGAGGGTGTACAGGAAAGATGGGTGATCACAGCATTCCTTCTTGTCAAGGCATAAGATGTGTGAAGCCCAAAGCGGATAGGAAGTCATCTGGGTCAGCTGAAGACGATGGTCTGGTCCATATTTACCTGAGCTGGGTGACTGCATGGCACGGCACCTGAAGAGTATGTTTCCATGGTGGGTGTGCTGAAATCATGGTGAAGGTCTCCAGGCAGTATCAGTCAAATGGCATTACAGCAAAGGCAGATGAGATAGATGGGCAAAAATGGGAAAGCTGTGAGATAAGCATGGCCTTGAGCGTGACCTAAAGTTTAGGATCTTCTTGGGCCTACTATGAACAGCACCAGCTCCTCTGGTAATGCCATAGCAGAGGATGAAGTTCTGTGGACAGTCTCCAAATTTGGCCTCGAGCATGGCACCAAGGCTGCCCTTGTGTAACCCTGTGTACACAGATATTAATATCATATCAATGACCACAAATATGTTGTTCTCTTCAGGAGCTGAGGACGTGGTTAGATTTGTGTAGCCATCAGCTCTCATGTACATGTCCTTTCTGGAAGGACAAGTGGTTCCTCTGGCCCTTCTTCCATAAACCAAGGGCAGCCCAGGTAGGAAATATTCTTTGATAGTGTCACTTATTCACAGAGCTAGACTTCTTAGGAAATAACTTGGTGGTACATAAAAGGATGGCGCAGGTGCCTCTGGAGAGTCAGAGGTCCTAACAGCTGCTGTACCCAGCCACATCATGCAAGCACTTAAACGTACCAGCTTTTACTTCTGCTCTTTTAACGGTTGACAAGATGGTAGTTTGCTTTGCCCCTTCTATTTTAGAATGCTAGTGCTTGGCTAGTGAATGACTGGTCCACGTTTTTTGTTCCCTGTGGTGGATACTAGATGAGCATACAGGTCCTTCTCTGCTTGTCAGTGTCGAGTGGAGAACTGGGCTTTCTCTGCACCCGCTGTTTCTTGGCAGCCTCCTTACGTGGGCTGACTATGCCTGTAGCAAATAGGAGATGTTTCTGCATGCAGATTTTCCTGGGATATTTCAGGGAGTGATTGAATGAATCATGCAGGGGTTTCATTCCACTCCCCACCAGACCCTCTCCCCTGCCTCTCCCACCAAAGCAGCAGAGCTGCTGCTAATTGGCCTGACAAGTGGAACAGCTCCTTTCTGAGGGAACTCCATACTCTGAGAGGAATTTCCTTTGAAGTCGTCTCCCTGCCCTGTATTGTCTGCACACCTTGCTTTGCCTGAGTGTGATAAATGGAAATCAAACAGTCCCAGACCAAGGAAACGGCTGCTAAGTCCTGCCTGTCATTCCGAAATATTTGCCGTGTTTATAATAAAGCTGTCAGGGTTGCACTCAGCAGCCAGATTCCAAGCAGCCAAAATTGCCGAGGAGGCAAATGCTGCTCTCCCCCTCCCAATTAATTTTTTGTTGTTGTTGTTCTGGGTAAGAACACATCAAAGCTGCTGGAAGTGGGTTGGAGCGAGCTTGTTATTACTAATGTGCATGTGTGACATGGTGTCAGAAACATTGTGACCCAGCACAGCTATAGTTGCATTAAGAAACTCAAGGCAAAGTTTGTAATTAGGATACGCAAATGGATTATTTCCACAGTGTTATTACGGCTTAGAACCCTCAAACTTTTCTTAGCCATGTAAAAAGGGTGATTTCATGACCTAATGGCTGGATGAGTAGAGCTGTGTCAGGGCACAGGGGTGGGCTTCTGTTTTCTGGTGCTGATGAGTTGCAGTGGGACTTCGTAAGTGGCTTCATCTCTCTGTGTCTCTCTTTTGTTGCCTCTGTCATCTCCTCTGAGTCAGATGGTAGGACTGAATTGAACCCTGTATTTACAGTGGTAATAAATCCCTCTTTTTTTTTGTTTTTTGTTCTAGTGCATCTGGATGTGGGAAAATGGAAGCTGCTCTCTTTTTTTAAAAAAGGGGGGGAGCACTTAAAAAAAAAAAAAAGATACAGGTTTTCAGCTGCTGCTCAAAATAGCTAAAGTGACTTTGTGACTTGAGAGAGAACCTGGGACAGAAGGGAAAGACACCATTTTTCAAAGAAAGAGGCCTGCTGCGGTTTCCTCAGACTCTGGGACTGATGTTCCCATGGTGGGATGAGGGAGTGGACAGTTAAGGGACCTTTGTCTAGAGCAGTCTGAGCCCTTTATTGCTGCTGTTGATTAAGTTGCATGAAGGATGTCACTTGCTTTGCAATATGGTGATGAGTGAGATGAAATTCCAGAATTACACTGAAGTACTTGGATGGTGTATAAGACCCCTTATCCCTATGGAAGCACCCCTGGCCTGACCATGGTACAAGGGGACTCTACACCTCCACAGGGTGGTTGGCAGCTGTGAGATTCAATGTGACAGCAGGGATATACTAACAGAGAAGGGTTATATTGGCTTGGCAGACTATCAGCACCTCACCTAAGGGATTTCTCTTTCCCACCACGGATGTAAAAGATGTGAACTGGGCAGGGAGGGAAAGCACGTAGCTGCTGAGCCTGTCCCACCACTCTGGAAGTGGCGCTGGCTGGAGGATCTCTCGCCGCTGAAGAGCTGAGCTGTGCGGGGAGGGGTGCAGTGGCTTTCAGTGCCAGCAGGAATAGCTGTGTAATCCAAACTTTCTTGTTTCTTGAATAACCCAGCCTCTGAGCACAATTGGGCTTCAGTGATGTGGGGGGAATCTTATTAGGAGGCTGCAGCGAGGAAAGAAGACTGGCTTTTGTAAGTAGTAAATGAAGTAGTTATTAAAAAAGAAAGACAAAGCTACCAAAAGCCTCATTCATGTTACAGGTTCGGGCATGGGACAGAGGAGAAATCCACAAAAATCTGCCTTTCAGCTTTTTCTATTGCTTGTGTTTGAATGGGAAATTGGATACCCATGGATCCTGGGAGACAGCACACATGAAAACAGCACCAAATTTCTTCAGGGGTATGCGAGGAGGAAGTGACATCTGTTTTGCATCCAAACATTACTTGGAGTCTAGTTAAAACTGTTGTTGTGACAGGAGGGTGAAAAAACACGGGGAAAATCCTCCTTCCCTTTTGGTTGGGAATTGGCAAAGCCAGGCAGGGGGAATGCTAATGGAGGTCTCTGATCTTTCCTCCACTTACAAATCAGGGCCATCCCCGATTGGAACAAGCCACTTAGTCACCCACGGTTGAGTGTTTATCAAGTGTGAAACAACATGCTAGTGATAGATGGGATCATTCATACTGGGCTCTCCTGGTCTTTGTGTATGAGGAAAAGAGCAGTATTAATCTAAGCAGGTGTTTATTCAGAGTTCTTCAGTTAGTTATCTTGACTTAATTTGATATTGTATCAGTTTAGGCTGGTATTTCAAAGGAAACATGGGGGATTTGGGGGTATTTAATAGGACCTGTAATCATAGGACAGGGACTACTGATTTTAAACTAATAGAGAGCAGGTTCAAACTAGATATAAGTAAGAAATTGTTTATGATGAGTGGTGAAACACTGGCCTGGGCTGGCCAGAGGGGTGGTAGGTGCCCCAGCCCTGGAAACGTTCAAGACCAGGTTGGATAGGGCTCTGACCAACCTGATCTAGTTGAAGATGTTCCTGCTGATTGCAGTGAGGTTGGATTACGTGACCTTTAAAGATCTCTTCCAACCCAAACTACTATTCTATGACTCTTTTGAAACCTCTTGGATGAGGCTGGACAGCAAAAAAAAATCCTATGTCATGAAATGCTTTGAGGTTTTTGGCTTTGAAGATCCTTAGGCATTTTTTGTAACGAGACAGGAACTCCTTCCCCTTACTCCTTTTTCTAGAATATACACTGTGCTCACCTGGGAGCTCAGAGATCCACATTCAAGTACCCGAAGGCCCACTTATCTTTGAGTTTCCTTGTTTGAAGCTCTTTCGTCCTGTGGTATATTGGTTGGGTGAATGAGATATTAGCTGATCTGATCTCCGCCATAAGAGTGCAGGAGTTATGGCAGTTTCCTGAGGTAAGGAATTCATGGCTAAGTACCTGTTGGATATAAGACAGCCCAGGAATTTCCGTATAATGAAATTTATCTGTCCTGAGCTTGTAGCTGATGTAGAGTCTTGCTTCATGAGTCAGAAAACATCCCCCTCAAAATGAGATCAGAATGAAAACAAATTTAGAAGTGTGGAAATAATGATTTATATTTTTTTTTCCTCCTTTGGATCCTTACCCGTAGAAATAGCTTCGTTCTTTTCAAATGCGTTCTAGGTCTTTCAGCCCATAGCCAGGCAGGTAGGCAGGCCTGCCATGTAAAATAGCCCCACATTTGGCCACCGTGGCTGCCTTTAGCCTGGGTGAGAGACTTAAGGCAAAACAAGAGAAGGGCTGAACTGCTGCTGGGGAATGGCTCCCCAGTTGGATTGTGCCTAGGCTTTATAGCAGGCAGGGCAGCACATCTTTCACCTGGCTCAGGTCGCTGAGGAGGACTTGAGCTGCTGCTGTCTGAGCTGAGAGGCTTTTAAGCACCCATGTAAACACGGCTGAAAGCTGAATTGTTTCTTTTTGTTAAGCTGAAGGATCAAGCAGGCAAGTTTGGGCTAAAGATTACCCTGCTTTATGAGACCACACAGCCGATCTCACCTGCTCCCTGCTAGACGAAAGACAGAGCCTGAAGGTGGGAATAAATGCTGGCAGAGGCCAGTATGGGGAAGGACTGCTGAGATGCAGTCAGGGAGATTTTACCCCTGTGGTGTGATAAGTGAGACAGCTGTGCTGTGTTTCCTCTTCTTCATATGCAGAAATGAATAATCACCATATTGGCTGTCTGGCATTTATTGTATTTCATACCCCAGTTTTGAATCATCACTTCTAATTATCACAGGATGGAAATAAGTCCATGCTATTAGTCTAATCATGAGGTGCCCAGTCCCTGTTGGTCTGTGCCTAGGATGATTTGTGGCTTTTTCTGATAAAATCCTACTGTCTTTTTCCCTTTATTCTACTTGTTAGTCTAGTGCCACAGACTCCTTGAACTGTGGAAGTCAGAGAAGGAAGATGGGACACCAGAGGTACCCTGGGCATGTGTAGGACTGTGAGTGCCTTCAGGTGGTGTTAGTGTGAAAATTGCATGGAGGATGCTGGAGTGCAGTTTTATTTGGCTGTGGAAAACTGCCAATCTTGTAATAAAGGGTTGGCATGTTTTTTTGGCCAAAGAGCAGGTTTAGAGGCACAGCTCCTCAACTTTTCTTGTTGGAAAATGATATGTAGAATTAGTCCGGAGGAGGTTGTTAGGCTAGACCTTTGCCTGGTGGTGGTGGTGGTTAGTTTCTTTCTCATGGTGTTAAAATGCTGGTCTCATGTGTGGCTACTCTTGCACTGACACAGGTAGCAGATACACCTGCACAGACCCCCCTTTGGGAGCAAAAGCAGCAGTGTTGACCTTGCTTACCATGGCAGTGATGGTAATTTAAGGTCACAGACCTGCAGGTCTGCACAGAGCAAGGCCCTGGTCTACTGAGGCACATGAAGGAATACATGCTTAGTTTTTAAAAGCAGGTCACTACTTCCATGTATCTTGCCCGAGCTGAAGGTCAAATACATAAAATATTTGCCTAGATTAAGGTTTAAATGACATAATAGCACTAGGTCCTGACTGAGGTAGTGTCTGGTATCAGGAATGACAGCAGGTCTTGAACTTAACACTTGATCGGTCTTTGAATGTCCCTTTAGTCCAGCAATTAGTATTTGTAAGGCTCTGGAAGTGAATAGCTCTGTTAAGTTTTAGATCCTTGAACTGCTCTGCTGTGGTTTTGTTCTCCCGGGATGACTCAGGGGGCCTGATATACTCCAGTGGCTCGTAAAAGTCTCTTGATTCTTCCCTTGTTAGAAGCTTGTGGTTTATGAGGTTAGAAACCTTTCTGGGTTAAGCTTTCACTTTGTGATGATAAGCTGTTTTACAAGAGTGCAATGAATTTCTCTGAGGTTAATTTCAACTAAATAGGCCTTTTTCACTGTACCTACAGCAAAAGAGACCATCTTTGGGGTATTGAAAGAAAGTCTTATAAGTGAGCATGTCAAAGACAAACAGTGGGTAGCCGTATCAGCACAGAAAAGCAGGGGAAGTTTATTGGAACCAAGAGACTTTGTTGGACTTAGGAGTTGAATTAGGAATGTATATTTTTCGCTGCCCATCCAGCCTTTACTAAGAAGGCAATGCCTGGGAAAGCTTTCCTGCAAAGAGTGGATGGATAGCGACAGGCAGGATTTCTCTGGGTGACTCCCCTCACTCATGTGTTGTCCAAAACTTGCCTAATAGTTTTGTGTATTTAAGTGCTGGTCATCATGTAGTTTTGTTCTGTGTCCTATAGACTCTAAAAACAACTGCAGCAGAAAGTGGATTCAAAAATTATTAATGTTGGTGACGAAGGATTGGTACTCCAATACTTGGGGCAAAATAGGGACTGCAGGAAAACCTGGTGATAGACTTTCAGGGACAAAATGTGGGGCATAAAGGGAGAGGACAGAATGGGAAGTATCATATATGACAAGAAATGAAGACGACTCTCAGGACATCACAAAGTAGTTCAGTGACTTGGCTGGAGCTTCAGAAACCCAGTCTAGTGCTTTAACCATTAGACAGTGGCCCATTCTTGACACATTCATGTTTTTTTAAGGTTGCGGTCGTTACATTTCACTTAATCTAAAAGTGTATATATAAACACGTATATCACACATATAAACACAATATATCACAAATATAAAGTATGTGGGATATGATGTGGAATGAGCTATGTCCCAAGCAAAATTGGGATGGTTTCTCTTGTGCTCCAGTGATCTCTGACTATGTTCAAGGGACCCCATACAGATCTTTGCACACAAGTGGTGGAAGTTAATCTTTATTTCTGTCTCAGCCTCCAAATGTTCTTGCCCTGGGAGTGACCCAAAACTGTTCCCTGCCCCTTGAATTCCTGTCCTGATGGCTGCATGGGGATGCTCCCAGAGGACTTCTGTTTTCACAGAATCGCAGAATTGTAGGGGTTGGAAGGGACTTTTGGAGATCATCTAGTCCAAGCCCTGTTCCAAAGCAGATTAATCTAGAGCAGGCTGGGCAGGAACACATCCAGGTGGGTTAGGAACCTAATTATGGGGTTTCTACACATGTTACACTTGTTCAAGCACTGTGTGGCCTTGTTGACTGCAAAAGGTCTGGCTTCTTACTTCTGTCCCTGTAACATGCTCTGAAGTTTGGTAATGAAAGATACAAGCAAAAGAAAGCCAAATAATTAGCTATCCCAGCCCTAATTCCCTGGGCAGAAGTTCACTTTTCAGTAACTGAAACTGGCTTAATTGTAATCCCCTGCAAATCCCCCTTCATAAGAGTCTTTGTGAGGCTCCGTTTTTGGTGGGAGCTTCCAAAAACACCAGTGCTGCTGCTAGGGTGTTTTCCTAAAGCCTGAAAATGTTGTAGTGGGATATAATACAAGGATAGAGAATTTCTGAAGCCACAAACCCCTTAATGTATGTATGCGGGGGTTTGTGCAGAACAAACTGGAAGAACAGCTCTAGTGTTGTAGGCACACATCTTCTTTCCTCTATTATTGATATAAGTCTTGTTTCTTGCCTGTTGTGCAAAATAGCCATATTCTGGGAGAAGCTGTTCTCTGAAACAGCTCCCACTGTCTGTTGTGTTTTGTTGACTGACAGTGGTAGCCTGGAGAAGAGAAGGCAGAGGGGAGATCTTATTCATGCTTATAAGTATCTGAAAGGTGGGTTGAAGGAGGATGGAGCTGGACTCTTTCCAGTGGTTCCCAGTGCCAGGACAAGAGGCAAATAGGCATAAGCTGAAACATTGGAACTTTCATTCAAATATGAGGAAGGAGTTCTTTCCAGTGTGGGTGCCAGAGCCCTGAAACAGGGCTGAAACTGCCTAGGGAGGGTGTGGTGTCCCCTTCTCTGGAGACCCTCAAGCCCCACCTGGATGCAGTCCTGAGTGATTGCTCTGGGCAATCTTGCTTCAGCAGGGGAGTTGGACTAGATGATTTCTAGCTATCTCTTCCAACTCTGACAATTCCATGATTCCATGATATGGAGGGCTACCCTGGGATCACTTGTCATTGCTGCTTCATTCATAGCCACTGGGGAGAAGCTGCCACAAGCAAGATATTTAGCACTTGCTTCTGCTGACCGGAGTGATGAGCTCTACTGCTCTGTGTTGCCTGTGCAAGGAATCAGAGCCCAACTGCCCAAATCAACTTCTTGTCCACTTGACTGTAGATGACCCACAAGTTAGGGCACTGAGTTAGCCTGTCTGAATTGCAGTTCATGGGCTGCGTGCAGCCATGATTCCTCCTTCATCTTCGTGTGGAGGGGAGAGAGATATTAGAGAGAAAATTAGAATATTAGATGTTCTAGTCCTTTGCCAACATTGGATAGACAGCTTCTCTTTGCTGATGAAACTTGTGGCTTTTTTTTTTTTTTTTTTTTTTGTAAACAAATGGGTCAGGTTCCCCTATCTTCTCACATCCTTCCTTTTCCTCTTAGTTGTCATGTCTGTTTGCTCTTCCAGTTTTCATCCTGGAAGAGGTCTGAGAGAAAGACTCTGCAGTGACCAAAACAGCTACTGCCCACTCTTCCTCTGCTGCCTCTTTTCTCTGCCACGGGAATCAGGTGGGGCACACCTAGCAAAAAGCAAAAAGGACAATTACTTATCATGACTATGTAGCCTCTTTCTTTGAGTAGATATGCTAATTAAAGGCAGGCCATGTGCTAATTACTTTGTTCCCATTGTAACCAAGATCCCCAGGGAACTCGACAAACTCAGCAATAAAACTAAGAGAGGATGGTTTGGGAAAATTTATGGTCTAATGCTAAGTGAAGCTTCCCTTGTTATCTGTAAGGATTTAAGGAATAGTCTCTCCTGTGTTTTGTACTTGCTTCCTTCATAAACTTTTAGACTAATTAGCTCAAATGACTTCTCTCCCAAAAAAGAATTAAAAGGCAAAGAGGTAGCACATAGATGAACCTTGTGTGTTTTGACAGTGTTACTGGTGTTCTTTTTTTTTTTTTAAATCACTCTCCTTTTCACTGTGCACTTCTGATGAAGTGTCAAGGCTCTGATACCATTTTTCTGAGGCTTCATCCATGCTTCGGAATTCCCTGTGCCTCGGGACAGAGTTGTTTGGTAATTGCTTCTCCTCCCCCATGAGCTGCCCCTCACCTCAGTTCAGCACATACAGCTCCGAGGAACAGGGACATGGTGGCTGGTCTCTAGCTCGGTCCTAGATCAGTGGCAGCTGCTGAGGAATAGGTGGGTGGGAATGAAGACAGTCACAGCTCAGATCTGGAAAGCTGTTACTCAGACACTAACAAGATGTTTCTTATCATTAGAGGGATTCACATTTGTCAAAGGTTCAAACAACCACTAAGGCACAAAACATGTTGAGATGCTATAAAAATGCCTGAAAAGTGCCTCAACCTGACATAAGCATTAAGTCCTAGATTGTAAACTGTCTGGTGCTAGCAGGTCTTCTGGGTCATGGCTGAAGGACCCAATCCTCCAGCTTCCTTGTAGAGGAAAAAGCAGTAGTTTCTAGACTGAGATTGCCGTTGCCAAGCTACCTTATGCACTGGGGACCAAGTATGAGTGTCAGGATGCATCTAGGACCCAAACTGGTCCAGAGAGCTCAGCTGAGCAAAAAGAGAGAGACCCAAGTTACACTGGCTTTGGTATCCTTTGAGGACTTTCTAGGTTAATGGCTTTTGCTCCTCTAGCTAAATCCACCAGCCCTTATTAATCTGGAAAGTTTCCTTTGGTAGAGGTTGACTGCCCTAAAGTGAGGGAGACCTGGCATTTGCTTTAATGAGGGAATTGACTTCAGTGCATTGATGTGAAAACAAGGGCTTCTTGAGAGGACCCGTGTTTCTGAATATAATCCTCTGTGCTTCACTGCTCCAGAGACCTGCTTGTCTCGGGCACTGGGAGAGCTGCATATTGTTATGCTTGATTTTCAGAGCTGTCTAGGAAACGCTGTTCCCCAGCCTCCAGGCTGAATGGCACTTAGACCAGTCTCTCCTTGTGTCTGTGGGTCATTTACATTTTCTGGTTAAGGGACTGCATAGCTCAGATCAAGGTGGTTTTCAGAGTAAGGTGATAGTTCCACTATCAGCTGAGATTTAATACTTCCACAGTAGGTAAAGCCCGTCATATCAATTTGTTGTTCTGGCCCATTCCCAGGCGACATGCCATTCCCCAGTACAAAAGCACCTATTGTTGCCACTGAGCTGGTTCCAATGTAATGTACAATATCCCTCCTTCCTCACAAGAGTACAAGGTGCAATATGAAATACAATTTTAAGGCTTGTAGATTGAAACTAATTCTCAATAGTTCAACAGAGCAGACTATGATAATTACTAAAGTCTTATGAGCTGCCTGGAGATGAACAGGAGATAGAATGTTACATTATGTAGGATGGAGAAATTAGTCTAGTATTACAAGCTTTAATTCTCCAAATTATTCAAAACGTATTTAATAAAACATTCTATCTTTTGTCAAGAGGAACTTTGATTGAAATTGGTTGGGGGAAGAGAAGGTAAAGGATCAGGTCCCTGACTCAGGAAATCGTACCTGTCCTGTGACTATGTCTGTACTAGAAAATTAAAACACTTTCAAGAGACACCAAGGGACTAGAACTGAGTCAGGTTCTTCCTTGGGCTCAGCAGGTCTTGAACAAGGAAGATTTTTGCAGATTGCGTATGGTAGTTATTGGGATGAAGACCACTCACCTCTACCGTGTTGTTGCTTTTGTCCCTCTGAAGCCAACTGCTTCAATGAGATTTCCACCGGTTCTCATCAGGATCTCAGGGATCTGAAATACCAATACAATCAAGCCCACTCTTACCTTAAGAGTGGGGATTTTGTCAATCTCTGGTCCACCTCTCTTTTCTTTGATTCACATTGGTTCCAGTGGAAAAAGTCAATATTACTCTTTTCAGCGACAGGCAAATTAGTAAAGTACTTCAAAAAGTTCCAGCCAGCACAAGACTGACTTCTACCATTGGGAGGGTTGCCATGGATTCCCTACATCCAGCACTTTTTAGGAAGGCTGCCTTCAATCTTCCCTTGAGATTTTGGTTGGGAACTAGGTGAGGGATTGGCATGACCATGAGAACCTGATGACAGCCGTGTGTCCTGTCTGCACATGCTGAGACTGCTGAGCGCCACTCCTTTGTGAATGTTAATGATCGTCTGAAAAACATCTTGACTGGGTCAAGCGTGAACAAAGTGTAATTCTGTTGCACCGTTGTTAAGCCTAGTGCCTTGACAGAAAGAAATAGATGTAAAAATCCTTCCAGCTGGCCCTTCTGCCTGAGTTTGGCAAGAGTCCCTTCACATTACTGTTGCTTTTGGAAATCCCTGGATCGATAAGCTGTATGTGAGGGTCTGAACAGCAGATCAGTCTCTTTTATCTGTTTGTCCCAGGTGGGTCTGCTGAGTTAGCTATCCCAGGAGCCTCTTTTGCCTTTTCCTATGAGGAACAAGAAGCGTTGGGAGGAATTATTTCAGTCTCAAGAGATTTTAGAGTCGCTAAGCTCTGAAAGCCACTCTTTGCAATTATTATTTTGGGTTTTTGGCAATTATTCCTTCTTGTCCTACCCTTTCCAGTCCTGAGGAAAGTTTTGATCCCATCTAATACTCTGTTTTTCTTTGAAGAATAATTCTGCTTGACCCCTCCACCTTTACAAACAATATCTAGGAGGGTTGTGGTGCTATTTCCCACTGCCTAGCCAAGATATAACAATTCTGTTGTTTCTCAGTGCAGGGAAAGTAATGTCTACGCCGAAATTGTATCCAAGAGGTTTCCTTGCTTGGTAAGGTGCAGGTTGTGGAAACCCAAGCTTTGTGTCCTTGGTTTATCCTCTGGGAGGGACAGTTCTGCTCCAAAAAACCTGAGGCATTCTGCCAATTCCCCACTGTTTTTATCCCCTGACCTTTCTCCTGGCTTACCCCCCTCCCACCTCGAGGGTGACAGACAGTGAAGGGAAGATGGAGTTACAGCTTCCTAGACATTTGGCTGTTTAGTCTTTTGTACATCGCTTTGTGGCTGACAGGATGGGATTTTTTGTTTTTTTTTTTTTTTTCCCCCCAGAAAATACCTTGCATGCTAATCTCTGTGCATTAGCTGATCACAACATAAGTGCTTGTCCATTAATCCAATGCCTTCCTGTGTGTCTTTCATCTCCATGCTCTCCAGCGTTCTCCTGTTTCACTTTTCTTCCTCCTTTGTCTTGAAGTCTGCTTTGTACAAACCACCTCAGCTCCAGGCTATGGAAATGGGGATGGATATTGTGAGCAGGTTGCCAGACTCTGTTAACAAACATGCCCACCAATGCTGAAGGCTATGCTCTCCGCAAAGCCCTATCTTCATGTGACTTGGGCAGATGTTTTCCCTTCCACTGTTTCTTTATCAGCTGACGAGAGTAGCCTATTGACTCTTCTGCTGTACTCACATGTTGACATGTTACTAACATGTTGACAAGTAGTACTAACAGTGCTACAGCTTATTTCCAGATAATTTGAAAAATGTTATTATTGGTGCTTTTTTTGTCTTCTAATAGATCGGGTGGCTTGAGAGCAAATCACCATATAAAGTAAGGCTGAGTACTTTGTCCTAACTTCTCAGTCTACGGAGCAGATTTCTATACCTGAGATACTCATTCTTGGGTCCCTGTATAGGCACTGCAGAGATGTAGGCACTTTAAACACCACACAAGGACACCTATACCAGCTGGAATCAAAGGGCCACCCATAAACACTCTGAGCAACCTGTTTTTCTGTTTGGTCACCCTCATAGCTCAAGGACTTCTTAAATCTAGAGTTGTGTGTGAGTTCCCTGGTTCTTGTTGGATTTTTTTTTCCCATTCATTGATATTGTAGTGTTTTTACTCCATGAAAATTTTAGACACCTGCAGAAGGGCAGTGGCAGTAAGTGCCACAGCTCAGCTTCACAGAAGGTGAGGAGATGCCTCCTTTTATTTACCTCCTCTGAGGACCCTACACCAAGCTATTTTTATTGAAAGAAACAGCACTTGCAATCCCTTTACCTCACTTCCAGTTTCAGTGTGGTCTGTTCCACCTCCCAGTTGTCTGTTTTCCAGGCAGAAGAGGCCTAGTTGCGACTTAACACCTTTCTCTTAATTTTCTCTAAGTTCACTGCATGGTTTCTGAGTGAGGAGGGAGATGGGAGGAGGACCCAGGAATGCAGGCAGTCTTCTGAATGTCAGTCCTTGAATACAGTGACACCGTGGTGGTTTCTTGATTTCTTTCTGTTCCTTCCTAACAGTTCCTAATATTTCTTTTTTCTTCCCCC
>VZRU01018114.1:379980-449219 GCA_013398155.1 Pedionomus torquatus | reverse complement strand
CCCCGAGTATTAGTGAATATTGATTTTTATATTTTCACAAAACTGCTGCTACGCTAAAGTCTCTGTCGTGTGTCACTTTACATTTATTTACATTGACTTTTATCTGTGACTTGGCACCAAGCCTCTCAGTATCAGGCGATCTTTCTGCTGTTTGCCTTGCAGTACACTCTGCAGTACTTTCAGCGTGTGACTCTTCAGACCTGGTTTGGATGTATGCTTCAGCATAAGACATCGCAGAAGTGCCACCTCCTTTTCACTAGCTCTAAGGGGAGGATGTACATGTCACCCATCTGTGAAGCCCTTTGTGGGACCAGTATGTCCATGTCTGTCTTGTACTTAGTGATAGTCTTACCAATGTCTGCCTTTGCTGGAAGGGCATATTACTGGCTTATGGTCAACTTAGTGTCCACCAGGACCCCTCAGTCCTTTTCTACTAAGCTGCTTTCCAGCCTATAATAATGCATGGGGATACTTCTCCCCATGAAAAGGGCTTGGCATTTCCCTTTTGTTAAAAGTAATGAGATTCCTATTTGCTCGTTTCTCCAGGTTGTCCAGGTTCCTCTCAGTGATGGAACAACCATCTGGTTTATTAACTGCTCCTTCCAATTCTGTATCATCTGCAAAATATGCAGATGAGATACACAGGTTCAGAAGTGTTCCTTCATGTAATAGAAAAGCATAGCATTGGACTTAACAGTAGAATAACTGGGTGCAGTTCCCTGTCCTGTCCTAAACCAGGGTATTTTGATATGAAAGGGGAAATNGAAAAACTAAAAAAAAAAAAAAAAAAAAAAAATCACCTTTTTCACCTTTTTCTCCGGAGGAATGGTGTGTCTGGTTCCAGTATGGGGGGGAGGTCTACACTCATATCCAGGGTCTGGGAAATGCTGCCAGGTCTCATAGTTTCATCACAGCTAATACTGTCCATATATGAGCACAATTCTCCCCGAGTTCAGCAGCAGCCAACCCTGAAACTGGCCTGGCCTGTGATATGTTTTGGTACGTGATACAATAGGTAGGAGGAGAACATATGCTGTGGATGTGGTTGCCTTTACAGCTGTGAAGGCGAAGAGTCCTTCAAAGTGCTGCTCTGCAAAAGAAATCCCCTTCTCTGACCTATGAGTCAAAACAACTGCTCTGTGTCAAAGCAGCGCAAACAGCTTTGAGCTCGAAAGCTTTTCTGACGGCTGTTATGCTGGGGCCATTCTGCCCTGCCTGATGGCTGTCCCTATACAAGGGGTTAGTGTAGTATGTAGCTTAATAAATTCCACTGTCGGATTTCTATTGTCTCTTTGTTCTTCGTTGCCAAGGAAGCCAAATATTATTTCTGTCCTTGAAAGAAGCTGCAAATATGGGGAATGGCCTCGGTGAGAGGTGGGGAAGAAAAGGCACCCTGTGGAAAAATGCCTTTTGTGTTTTCACTTAATTGCCTTTATAGAGACGATTGTGGTGATGTGCTAGAATGGGGCTGTTCTGTCTTTTCTCTGTTAGTCAGATGTCTTTATTATTATTATTAACTTATATTCCAGGCTAAGCAGTTCCCTCTCTTTGTGTATCCTTCCATTCCCTTTGTCATGTCCTGAAGTGCTACTGGGTGCTCCTGATTAAAAATCAGGAGTCATTTATCTCTCTTTTTATCCCAGTCTTTCTGTGGCTTATGTTACTTCACATTCACAGGTCCTTATTTTTTCCTGGCCTACCCGTGGATATAGAAATGGGACCATCTTCAGCTGATATTTGGGAAAATGAGGTGCTAGGAACTCTCCTCTGGCCCTGTGGCTGGCAGCCAGAGATGACCTTTCTTGATGGCATGAGGGAAGAAGTAGAAGCTGTCCGTGGATGACCCTTTGGTCCTGAGAAGTTCATCTGGAATAGTTAAACCTCTATGCTAACTAAACAAATGCAGTCTTTCTTTTGTTTTATGCAGGAATCTCTTTAAGGTTAGATACTGAAGACAAAAGTTACGGTGGCAGCAATATCAGAGGGTAGAGAAAACCAGAGTCTCTCCAAAGACCATGTTCTAGCACAAGCAACCCCTGTGTTTCTGTAACATAAACCCTCATTCACCTGTGGGACCCCATAGGGATCAGGGCAGTGGGTTGCCACTCTACTGACCTTCCTCACCCACATGAGCCACAGCTTGGGAAACCCTTATCAGAAGGTGGTCATGAAGCTGTTGCTCAGTGCTGTGATACACAAAGAGGAGTTCACCTTTCTTTTGGTGCCTATAATGAAAATATGTTTGAGGTAGGTAGATGGGACAGTCAGGAGAGAGGGGTAAACCAGTTTTAGACATGGTTTGTCCAACCCCTACTGCTGTTACCAGTTAAACATCTACGTTAGAATCAAATATTTCACACCTGATGCCTTCTTTCTACTAACTGGAGAGAGCTCAAATGATATTTAAAATCCATGGGTGATGGGGCCTAAGGGGCAGTCTTCTATGTTGGAGTTTTCCTCCATGCTGTGGCTTTGCCTAGCTAGAAAACAAAGCTGCCATCCCACCAATGCAAAAAGTAAAATGAAATCATAATAACAAAAAAATATCTGAGGTCAGGGATCTAAAAGGTCTTTATACTGAAGCCTAAATCAAGATAAACTAATTTAGTCAGTAATTTTTAAAGTCCTAACAGGAATACTACAAGTTCCATGATTCTCTGGGAAAAATAAAACTAACAGGTAAATTGGTGAGATATTTTGAGACAGACAAGGTTTTTCACTTGAGCACCGGGAAGGTATACCTTGTTTAACAGACAGAAATTGAACTCCTGCATTCGTGCTTGATCCTCAGCCCAACGTACGAACACCATCCTGCCTTTACTCCCAAGGACTAGTTTCCTGTCCATTCCTGTGATGCCTTTTCCAGCAGGAGCATGTGGGAAGTGGAGGTTAGTTAAGCTTCTAGCTGGTTGGGCAGCCTGACAGCTCGAACTGGTAACGCTCAGGATGCCTGTCTCTTTTTAGTATTGTTTATGTCAAACTAAAAACCTCCAACAATTCACCATTCCTGCTACCCTGACAACACTTAGCGTTGCTTTAAGTTCTCCAGTTGCTGGTGAATAATAAATTCCCTCTTGACTGAAGTCAATGGCTTAAACAGAAGATGCTGATCTGGCAGTTTTGCCTGGTTGTTGCACACGCAACACGCTGCACGTTCTGTTAAAGCAAATTTGAGGTTTGTAGCCAAGTCATCAGAGACATGGCTTATCCAAAATTAGGGAAGACTCATGCAAATGTACTATTTTTATTCTTTTTTTCCTCTTTTGGCAGTCAGTCTGAGTTCTCTTTTCTCTTGGATAATTTTTATCTTTGGGTAATACAGTCCTTTCTATGACCAGGCATGATTTTGAGCTCAACCGTGTGGGAACATAAAGAGAAGTCACTTACAAATGGATGTTCATGCTTAAAATCTTCATTTTTTTCTCCCGTATTTTAAGGCTGCTCTCTGTTTCTTCCGTTTCCCTACCTTTGCTCAAGTGACCCAGCCACCGTGACGCTTCCAGTTGATTCTTTCTGGCAGGATAAGCTCCTGGGATCACACTTTTAATTAACAAATGAGAAAAAGGATTTTTTTGTGTGTCTATTCTACCCTGTGTCTCCTTTTCTTTTCCCTTCTTAATTTCCTTTTTTTCTCCCTATTCTGCTTCTTCCTTTTACTGTTTAGCCTTTTCTATCTTGTCTCAGTCTCTCCTCATTTCCTTTCCTCTCTTGGGGTTCATAAAGCTGCCAGGGCCTGGCCAAAGCAAAGAGAAATATTCATTTCACAGGCGAAGGTCATGCAGAGGGCAGCATCGTCGTTCTTATTGCAGGTCCTGGGGAAAAAGGATGCAGGTTCATTCCAGAGCTGTTGCTCTCATTAAATTTGTCCAATCTACCCTCAATAGGAATAAATAAATAAAATCTGGAATTTAAAGCAGAAGGAGAAGGGAGATGTTAAAATCCCAGTGTTGGAAACAAGCTTTTGCTTAATTTGAATTTTGTTGGGAGGTGAGTTCTGGGAGATTTAAGCACAGGGTGTCCAGTCTGGAGGAGAATCGCAAGTGTGGATTCTTTGCTGTGTCTCAGCAGAGCTCATGCTGCACGTCTGTAAGAAGTGACTACCCTTCCCACCACAGACAGCCATTTGTTATTATCCCCCCAAAATTTCCTGCTTCTTCAGTGGGAAAATTGCTAGCTGGCAAGGCAATCCAGAGTGATTTTGACCTACTTGAGCATGGAAATTGTCTATCCTTACCCTTATTACACAGTGCCAAATGAGGGAGGCCTTGAATTTCACAGTTTGCAACACAAAAAGGTTTCTAATAAAAATGAGCATCAGACCGTTGAAGGGGTTGCTAAAATCAGCGCAAGAGACTACAAACTGATTGGAAGTATTTTCCTGTAGGAGGACTCTTCACTGCCAAGATGGTATTTGCACATGTAAGTCACACTGTATTATTTCATGCGAAGTAACGGGATTTCAGATTTGCTCTCTGGGATCACTGGAATTGTTCAGCATTTTGACCTGCCAGTTGAAATCTGCTTTTTTTCCGGGATGTGTAGGTTTCTGAAGGCCCCAGAGCTGGCTTCTGGCGCTGTGCAAAGCGCTGAAGTCTGCATGTGATGGTTTTGGCAGCAGCTCCCATAGGGTTATGTACTTTTGCCTTCCCTCCTGCCATTTGCCCTGGTCTAAATAAAGCTGCCATCTCTCTGCACTCGTAGTCTTCTCAGAATAAGTTCTTCCAAATGGGCAGAAACCTGTTTATTTAGTGTTGGTGTTTCTCAGCCCTTGTCAGATTGCCGTGGCTTAGTTTTTGATCTGCTTAAAGAGTAGGTCAGTGCACGTAAAGTCTTGTCTGTCGCTTGTGTTTTCATTGTCCCAGTGTGATAAGGCTGTGCAAAAACTTCTTTATAATTCGGGCAGTTACAGGCTACTTCCCGGTCACTCCCAGTAAAGCTGTGGGCAAAGGCCAGGCTGCTTTTAGGCACTTCTGCCATAGCTCTCCAGAGGCACATGGTTATAGCAAGCCTGATTTGTGTTTTCCTTGCTGCATTTTAGGAACAAGTTCATTACTCTGAAGATGGTGGAACACTGGAACAGGTTGTCCAGGGAGGTGGTTGAAGCCCCTTCTCTGGAGATATTGAAGGTGAGACTCCACGAGGCCCTGGGCAACCTGGTCTGGTTGGGGGTGTCCCTGCTGACTGTGGGGAGATTGGACTAGATGACATTTGGAGGTCCCCTCCAGCCCAGACCATTCTATGATTCTATGTTTATAATACAGAAACAAACCTTTCCTCCTGTGTTTGCAAACACAAATTGTCCTTTGGTCAAACTGGACAGTCTGCAACCTTCCCAGGCTGGTGCTCTGTCTCTCGCTGTTATGCTGTGTGGGGACATGAATGAGCTGTCACAGACTTTACCAGAGACCTGATAGACAGCAGCTTCTTTTGTGACAGATGTTGAGCATTTCCTATTTCCAGAGAAGGTTTGGGACTGAATTTTCTTTGGTATGTGATGAAGTGGTAAACCCCATGCCTTCAAAATACTAGAGGAAAAGAGAAAAGTTGTCTTCATTGAGCATGGGGGTACACCAGAAGACTGCTGTTGGGCACTGTGCTCACCAGGGATTTGATGGAGATAAAGAGATGCCTTGCAGAAACTTGGATGTTTCTTCTCCCCTGGGAGAAAGAATAACGGTGATTGTTTGCAGACTGACTGTGCAAGCCACGGAAGGGCAAATGCTACCCTACCCTATATTGTGGGTTAGGTGGAGGTGGACTAAGAGGATGATCACCATCAAATGTTTGTGGCCTCTTGAATAAGCAGTGAGGCGTTCAGTGACCTCAGAGCATGTCCTGAAGGAGGTGCCTGGCTCCCGACCCCTTTCCCTGTTACATAAGAGCTTTGCCTTGGTTAATCGCTTTAGCAACACATGAATAAATTGGTTCCTGGCCCTTGAGAAACAGCACAAATTTGATTTCAGCAATTTTAGTGACAAGGCCAGAAGGTGCAGAAGGGCTGTCAGTCTCTCGCCAAAAGACTCAGTGATGCTTGTAGGAAAGGCTGAGCATCAGCGTGCCCTGGGAGCAGGCTGAGCGTGGGGACAGATCCTGTTTGAGCTCTTGAACTTCACTGCAGGTGGTGCTGCCTACAGCAGCTGGAAGATAGCGAGCTTTGGGATTGTTTTTTCTTAGCCAGGGTCTTTCCATGTGCATGTTTGATTTATGATGATGTTGATTTCCAAGGTCGAATTTGTTTTCTATCCGAACTGTCACAGGAAGGGGTGGGATGAAAAGGACTTTTATTGTTGAAGTGGAAATCAAAATGAACACCAGTTGAAACTTGGCTAACATGAGGCATTTTGCCAGCAAAGGTGTATTGGTAATTATGCAAATGTGTTTCCATGTGACTGCAAAAAAATGATGTAGGTGTCATTATGGCATCTTAATTATACTGTTTTGCTGTTAAAAATCCCTTGTATATAAACTATCCAGAGAAAACTGTTGTTCTTTTAATAAAATAAACCTGTTATAACTTAATTTAGAAGAGCTATACAACCCCCGTGGTGGGAGCTCTTTATCACTGCTTAGCATGCCATAGCAAGGCCACAGTGAGCAGCGCTGTGATTTATTTGTGTGGTGGCTGTGTTTTGGAAAGGACTTGGTTGGGAGCCAAGGAGAAGGAGCCAATTGAAGCTGCTTAGGAAGTATCACCCATGCAGTTCCTTCAGTTATAAGGTGATGACCTTAACACTTACTGCAGCTGTATCTCTAGAATGAAATAGCACCTAGCTTGTCTATAGCACATGGAATTGACCTTTTTGGACTGCAAGAATAATACACTAAATCTCTCTCAAAATTATAACTCTCATTCTCCGAGTACTGAACAAACCTCATAAAGTGACCTGGTAATTATCTTTAGATTAGGCTGTGAGATATATTTTGCAAATAGGATTGTGCTATGTGCAATATATTTATATAATTGACACATAATGCATACTAATGCATGCTAAGTTACACTTTTTACAATTAAGGACATTAATGTCTATTAATATTTATAATGCTGTAGCATTAACATCTTAATTATATAACGTATTAATATTTATAATGCTATAACACTATTTTAACAAAGTGTTCTAAGAAATTTAGCGCTGCAAAAAATGCACTCCACAGTTATAGCAAAGTTCAAGCTTCTCCCACAACTTAAAAGAGGTAAAATATTCTGCAGAGTTGTTGGGGATTTTTTTAATGTGTGTATGTATGTCTCCATATAAATATATTATATATATACATGCACATGTACCCCCACGCATAGAAATTTTAGTGGGAAGTGTTAGGAGTTGCCAAATGTGGTTGCCTGATAGAGGCAAAGCAGTGACAGCCCTGTGTGCCCAGATCCAGACAGCAGTGATGCTGAGCTTCTCTTCCCAATGGAGATGTGCGTGTGTCTGGACGTGCAGAAACACAAACAGCATTTGTGCAAACACAAACAGCACCAGCGGCCTCATCCTGTGTCCCTCTTTTGCTGATCAGATTGAAAACCTGACAGTAGAACACATGCCTCCATGTGTGCAACGCAGATCACCCAGTGACTGGCCCTAGACAGTCCATGCAGTAGCCGGCTCATGGGTCCTCTCATCTCCAGTAACCTCCTACACAGCATGTGCATGCAGATGGGTGTCTCAGTTGACTCCTTGGCTGTTCCCATAGAATCATAGAATGGTTAGAGTTGGAAGAAAACTAAAGATGATGTAGTTCCAACCCCCCTCTCCAGGACAGGGACACCTCCCACTAGACCAGGTTGCTCAAAGCCCCATCCAGCCTGGTCTTGAACACTCCCAGGGATGGGGCATCCACACCTTCTTTGGGCAACCTGTTCCAGTGCCTCACCATCCTCACAGGAAAGAATTTATTTCTACTATCTAATCTAAATCTACCCTCTTTCAATTTAAAGCCAATACCCCTCATTCTATTGCTACGTTCCCTGACAAAGAGTCCATCTCCAGCTCCTTTCAGATACTGAAAGGCTGCTGTAAGGTCTCTCTGGAGCCTTCTCTTCTCCAAGTTGAACAACCCCAACTCTCTCAGACTGTCTTCATAGGAGAGGTGCTCCAACCCTCTGATCATTTTAGTGGCCCTCCACTGTAGCCATTCCAACAGGTCTATGTCCTTCCTGTTTTGAGGACTTCCCATAGCTGGCCTGGATTTCCTGGTTTCTCCTGCAGCCAACTTACAGTCTGTCTGGCTTCTCCTGTGTCTGACCCAGACTTGTGGCCACTTTCCTACCTGGCTCCCAAAGCTCTTACTCTACGTGCCAGCAAGTCCAGCTTGATATTCATTAGTGACCACACACCGAGATACACACCCACACAATCTGCACGCTCTCGTTTGCTCTGGTTGCTGCAGGACACACACAAGGGTCCTCTGGCCTGAGGTCTGACTCCAGGTGCTGGCACTGAGACCTCATACATGCGTGTGCACATGGAAGGGTCTTTGATCTGGAATGATTGAGTAGGAATAAACATCTCATGAGTGTTGCAAGTTGGTGAAGTCCTGGTGCAGCTCCTGCTGGCCAAATTCTCTGCATCATCAAATTTCCATTAAAGTTGTGGCTTCCTGCTTGCAACCATACAGCTAGCAAAACAAGAGATTTTAAAAAATTCATTAAATGTAGAGAAATTGGGTGGTCAACCCCTTGAATTACAGGTCATAGTACTAGTACAAGATAAGAGAAGCACTGACAGACTTGAAGGAGTCCAGTAGAGGGCCAGTAGGACGCTTTGGGGCTGGAGTGCTTGGCAAAGGAATGGGGGCTGGAGAAGAGAAGGTTGATGTGGTATCTAGATGCTTCCTCCTGCTTCCTAAAAATGGTTATACATAAATCAAAGCTAAGTGCATCTCAAAGGTGCCAAATAGAAAGCCCAGAGTTGTGACAGAGGAAATTCTGAGCACTTATTTGAAGAAAAGTTTTAATCAGAAGGGTGGTGAAACACTGGCATGGCTGCTTCAGAGGCTGGGGAATAAAAGATCTCCATAGCCATAAGGGCTTAAAGAAGTTGTTATAGAAAAAAGCAACTCAAGTAACTACAGACTAACAGGACATAAAAAAAAATCATCTAAGATGATGTTCAAATAGCAAACAAGATTTTTTGTATTGAATTTTTAGAGCAATTCTTTCTTTAAAGTTCTAGACTCAAAGTGCCGGCAGTTGGAGTTGCTTATTGAATTCTGCTGAGCTGTAGTGGTTTGTTAAATTCTATAGGAGTTTACAGTTAGGAAGTTTAGGGGAATAATTAACAATAATCCTCACAAGAATCTGGGTTAGGTTGAAGCCTGCAGAGTTGAAAACTGCCATGTTTTTATTCCTGTCACCCCTAGCCTTCACCAATCTAATTTCTACTACCTTCTCGTCCTTACGCGAACCCAGGGAGACCTATGAAATGCTATTTAGCCTTTACCCTATGAAATACTATTCTGCATTTACAAAACATTACCTTGTTTAGCCTTGAAATGCTGGCACTCAGCTGCGGTTCTAAATTCACTCTCATTTCAAAGCTGTTTTTCTAAGCCAACACTGGATGCTGCTTGGAGCTGCAACTGCGCCACAGAAGATCAGATAGCGGGCAAAGGACTGTTGGCTTAAAATAAAAATATTTTCCCAAGTAGGCTTACAAGCTGTTCAAGTTTTTCCAGGGCTGTATGGTATCTGAAAGGTGAAAGGGGTTGGGGAGCAGCCGAAGTGAAAGCAAATCTCTCTGTAGAAGGTTTGTAATAGCAAGTTTTAATCTCCAGTATTAGTAACAAAGCAAAACAAACCCTACTTGTCCATGTGAGGCTGCTCTGTGATTTGAGAGAGCTGCTTTTACTACTGCAACCGCAGGATTATCAGTAATGCCTGGTATGAAATGCATTCATTGAGTTACTTGCTCTGGCTTCAAGCCTGCGCTCGGGTCGTATTTCAGCCCTGTTTGCGTGTCCTCGTGGCCTGTTACTCTATTCCACTGGCTTAGCATCATTCTTCTGAGATGCTACGAGTATTGGTCTTCTGTATATAAAGAATAAGACAAAATTTTCCAGTCTATGTCCTATCTAAAAAAGCAATCTTGTCTAGGGATAGCCCGAGCTCCAGAAAAGTATCTGATTAAGGCCTCTCCTGCAAGCAAGTTCTCTTTCACATGCAGTCTCAAAAACATCTGCAAGGAAGCTGGGCAAACCAGATTAAAACAAAGTAGATATTGAAAAAAACAATATAGATCTGGAAAACAAGAGGATTCAGAAATTAAAGAGTCTGTGTCCGTTGGGACCAAGGCAATGCTTTATTCTCTAACAGTTAATTCACTGACTTTGTATGTTTCAGATAATGAGAAATTGCTTATTTCTAAGTATGTTCTTGTTTCGTTGTGTTGATTTTTCTCAGTTATTTTTATACAGGTCTATATTTGTAACTACAAAAGCTCAAACTAGGGTATTTTAAGAAGACATTGCTACAACTTAGCTATAGCTTGATGCAGATAGTAATGCAACTCTGGCTTGAATTATGTGAACTAATTGATTAACCTTTAAAATCCTCTGAGTTTCCTTGTAATTTAGTAGAAGTTTCAGATTGTATCCAAACTGTACAAAGAGCTAGTTTTATTGTATTTGTCTCTGTTCTTCCAGCACACACTCACAGGGATGTTTCCTGGTGAAAGCTGGAATTTGTCTTCTGGGGAGCTGCTGTGTTGCTCTGTGCCTTCTTAAGCGAAAGTAGAACTGAACTTCGTGGAAGCAGGAAAAGAGGGCTTGCCATTTTTAGGCAATAATGGTTAAATATGATATATGAATGAGTGTTTGTATACTCTACTGTTACCCTATATCTGGCCGGGAGGAAAACTTTCGTACCATCTATGCTTTTGTGAACCACTCCATCAGTTTGCGTGGTCTCAAAAAAGGGTTATAACTCTATAACAGTAAGTCAAGGATGATGTTTAGATTTACAGTACCTGCAAAATGGTGATATTCTGTACAAAACTGTTATTTTTCTCTGGTCTGCATATGCATGAAAGGTTGGAACTGGCTGCTGGATGAGAACTGAGCAACAGTTCCCTGGAGGGGCAATGGTGAAAGTGGTTCTTGGGAACTGACATTGCTGGGTGGGATAGAGTTACAGACAGCATTAAGGGTTGTGTTTGGGAGTAGTGGAGAGTTATTGCTGATGACTGATAGGAGTCAGACTCTGGTCTTTGGAAAAATAAATTGCATGTGATGTTTGAAAGGAACATTTCCTTCTCATTAGAGTGGAAAATGATCTATCGTTTTTGTAAGGCGCTTCTTTTGGTTGTTTATTTTGTCTTCAGAGTGTATATCCCTGCTTTGATAATGACACTGGTCTATTTAATGG
Source organism: Pedionomus torquatus (assembly GCA_013398155.1). Classification (NCBI taxonomy): domain Eukaryota; kingdom Metazoa; phylum Chordata; class Aves; order Charadriiformes; family Pedionomidae; genus Pedionomus; species Pedionomus torquatus. The sequence continues at coordinate 437,860 of VZRU01018114.1, read as the reverse complement.
AGAAGAAGTTTAGCACTTGACTCCTATACATTGGTTTAATTTGGGAGCATGGATGACCACCAGCAAAGATTCCATGTCCTTGACACAATATTTAAAAAACAGAATTGCTAAACCAAAAAGTTTTGAGATTGTTTTTGTTATCCCAGATTTTAAAAGCATGTGGTGGGCTTAATGCTTTAGACTTCCTTTATGCTTTTGTTGTGCTTTGAAGCTGAAATATGTTTTTTTAAAGAAAAGCTCAAATTTACCCACCTGCTCTAAGGTTATCTTCCCTAACCAGGCTAGTAAGTGAGCCACCAAAAAATTTCCTGATAAAATAATGAGAATGTATGTCACTTCCACTTCAAGATGAACTGTGGCAAAATAGAGTAGATTTGATTGTGGCAGCACAGCTGGGATGATTTCCTTAAATAATTGCTTGCTTTCGGTTCCTGGATTGACAGTGGTGATTTCCCGTCCCAGTTTGATGATGAAGAAAGGAGTGGCAAATGCCTTTGGCTGTCTTTAATAACAGCCTTCCTTATCTTTGTTTGGAGTGGACACTTGTGAGGCTGTAGCTTATATTCCAGATCAGAATGCAGAGAATTATACTTAATGATGAATGATAAAATCATTTGATAATACATTTATCTTCTTAGTTTCTTGAATGTCATATTCTGTGGTCATGAATAGCTGATTAGTGATCGGCTGTATCATTTTACACTTTAGTTTACTACTAAACTAAAGTAGTCTCTTGCAGCCATCCAAAAGAGATTTTTTCATGCTTGCCAGGAAAGAGTCAATGAGCTCTGTAAGCTGTTTCTCATGTACTTATGAAGTGCTTCGTACCTTGGTATACAAGTGCCATTGAAGTCCTCAAACACCTGGCATTGGCTATGTGTTTATGCATTTAATTCAGTAAAGAGCATCCCAGTAGTTCCCTCCCTGGTAGCACATGTAGTGGTACGAAAGGTCACTGGAGGCTTGTTACTGAAAATTCAGCAAGGATGCTGAAAACAATTCAGATTTTGGGTATTTGAACCATGAGTCAATGGGTAAAGAAATGCCAATGCTTTCCAAAGAATTATGAATGAACATAATGCAAATTTTGGCACACTTAAAGAAGGGACAGAAAGACCATTAATTCTCTACAGCCACTTTGTTTTGCTCTGAAGAACATCGTGTCATCCCTGATCATGGCCATGCCTAATCCAGTATCTTCTCTCTGACAGTGGTCAGCACCAGATGTTTCAGACATTGTGCTTTGTTTATTATTAGACACTCACCATCAAAGCGTTCAATCCCTTCAATATCTTGAGCTTGACTGAACTCAAGTTATTTTGAGATTGTTGATGGAAGACAAGAGGAAGGAGTTGTTTCAACAAGTGATCTGCACTAATTGCAGAGGTTGAAACCTTCCCTCCTTCCCTGATCCTGAACTGGTAATATAAAAGGCATGCTGTAGGTTCACTGTTCTGAGAGAATAATTGAATATTCAGAGGAACCAGTAGAGTCTTGACTGCACTTTGGTTGTATTTCCCAGGCTCCCTAATAGGTCAGCCTCAGGGAAAAGTCCTAGTGCACTGGAGTAAGTGTGAAGTGGGGTTTAATGTTTTGTATTATATTCTGGTTTTGTTTGTTGTTTGCTTTTCCTGATGCCCATCTTGGATGGTTGCCTTACTTTTGAGGGAGGAGAGCTGGTCTGACTCCAGGAATAAGTGTGCAGCATCATGCAGAACACATGTTCTACTGACTGGGAAAGGAGATGCACTCCAGTAGTTCATTTTATCCCCAGAGCGCTTCCTTGAACAAGTGAGATAAAGGCAGTAATTTAAATGCTGCTGTTCCCTGATGCAGCCTCGACACTTACGCTCATTATTGGGGCCGTGTCTGAGCCTTTTTCTTATAAGCAAATGCTGCCCTGGGGACTTGGAAATTAATATGTTGATTTGAGTAAATATCTATTTGGCGTGCACCTTGAGGCACTGTAGCAACAGAAATGCTAAATAAGAACTACAGGCTAAAATTCAGAGAAATCAAAGAATCCAGTCCTCATAGTGGCAGCTTGAAACCTCAAGCTAAATTACTCTGTGTGTTGGTTATCTCTAAGAACAATTGATTTGAGTTGTTTTAGGCACCTTCAAATTTTGTTCGGACCAATATTCTTTCACGCAGCTCCAGCTCTCAACCATCTTGGTGGCCCTCTGTTGAACTTATTCCAGTTTATTGAAGTCTCTCTTGTATTGAGGGGCCAAAAATTGCATGCAGTATCTAGATGTGATATAAATGATGAGTCTGGCTTGGCTGCATTTCCTGTAATCTTGACAGATATGCCAATGTAAATAAATTATATGATTGCATTAAACTTGGATCTGAATATTGCTTCCACTAAAGATATATAACATGTCTGAAGGCCAAATCTCCAACCCCCTCCCCCTCCACCATGTCATTGTCTCTCTCCTTTGCATATGTATGAGGTAAGTAATAAAATCTGCATCCCTCATTGTTTGTTACTCATTTGTTTTTTAGACTGCACTGCTGTAAATCACTTAAATATTAACTATCTTTCACTAATGATGGTTTTTGTCATGGTTTTTGCAGGTTACATATCACAAGTACTAAAGAATTACACTGACCATGCCTGTGATGGAGAATATGTCTCACTGAGATGTCCTCACAGAACCACCATCAGCATCCAGTCTTCTTTTTATGGCCGTATTGTACCAAGTCATCAGATGTGTCCTTCTCGCTATCCCCACTCCTATGCAACTTTAATTAAAGAAGATGTTGCCTGTTCAGTTGGGACTTCCCTTCAGGTACTGCATGATAAACTGGATCTGTTCATTTTGGGCTTGGTCAGGCAGCAGCTCTCTGTGTTGGTGGTGCATAGACCTGTATTAAGCCATGCTACCCAGCCCAGGAGCGCTCTCTCACACAGCTCAGAGGATAATTCATATTTGTAGTTTAGGCAGGACCAAATTAAATTTTGCTGATGCATTTCCTAACTTTGCTGCAACTATAGTCAGTAACAGTCCAGGAGTGTGGTTGTAACAGAATTACACTGCAAGACTATGTTATATTTACTAGGTTTGAAGAACCTGGAGAGAGAAGGCTCCAGGGGACACCTAATAGCAGTCTTTCAGTACCTAAAGGGGGCTACAGGAAGGCTGGGGCAGGGTTGTTCACAAAGACCTGCTGTGATAGGACAAGGGGCAATGGATTTAAGTTAGAGAAGAGTAGATTTAGGTTGGATATTAGGAAAAATTTCTTTACTCTAAAGGTGGTGGAACACTGGAACAGGTTGCCCAGGGAGCTGGTTGAGGCCCCTTCCCTGGAGATTTTCAAGATGAGGCTGGATGAGGCCCTGGGCAACCTGGTCTAGTTGGGGGTGTCGCTGCAACTGTGGGGAGGTCGGACTAGATGACCTTTGGAGGTCCCTTCCAGCCTGGATGATTCTATGATTTTGTTTTTCTAGTTTTCCTTTCCAATGGTTAGCTTTTCTAACACATTCAGAAAGTTGTGGTGATGTTCTTTGTATTTCAGAATTGATCCTATTTCAAAATGCTTTTACCCTGGTAACTTAAACCCCCGAGACGATCCTTGGCTTTATGTTGTCTTGTCTCTTCTGTCTCTAGACCACTGTAAGTGATCATGGAATAATTTGGGTTGGAAGACCCCTTTAAATGTCATCTAGTTCAACCACCTGCAATGACCAGGGACATCTTCAACTAAATTAGGTTGCTCAGAGCTCCATCCAACATGATCTTAAATGTTTCCAGGGAAGGGACATCTACTGCCATACATCTGTTAAGCTTGTCATTTTCCCACACATCAGTAGTTCATCAGCTCTGGTCCATTTTTGTAGGGCATGTTGACTCTATGGATCATCCCAAGAGCACATATGATGTCAACAAATCAAGGGATTGTTTGGAAAGTGCCAGTGTTACTCAACTGTCAGTAGGAACAACTAAAATTAGAAACATGAGTTGGCTGATGTTGTTGAGATGAGTGGAATAAATGCTGAAGTAAGAACTAGACTTTCCAAGTGAAGGATTTGGTACTGTAAAGACTTTGGGGCAAAGATCTCAAGCATCCAGTGTGTTTATGGCTATGAATCAATAATATCTCATAACAGAAATATATAGCAGTACTAGATTAATAAACCTACAGGGCTAGTGAATAATTTGGATAAAGGCCAGAGTTTCCCACATCACTTCACGCTCTTGCATTCAGGATTTTTTAAAAGGAATTTACAGCTTTTTTTTTGTACATCTATACGAGTGCTTTGGCTTTCAAATGGCAGTGGTGAATTCTCAGGAAATTGCAGGGGGTGTTGGTGGGTTGGTGTTTGCCTGTAGTGTAGCCCTTGCACTGATAGATGTGCAGTTGCACATCTTCCACTGCACAACAAAATTACATGGGAGGACATGGTCCTTATCAGTGGAAGGTTTCCCCAGACATGATAATGAAAGTTCATAATACAACAGACGAGGCAGTTGTGTTGTTTAGAGTGGGAGAACATGAACTGGAGACTGGCAGAGGCTAGGCTTCCCTTTCTTTCTTCTATTGACTTTCTGAAAGATTTGATTGAAACATTTCATTTTACCAGCGTGATTGATGGCTATGTCCTTAGCCCCGTCCCTTGTGTGTGAGTAGTCTGCTTAAGGCATCTGGAAGAACTTGAGAACAGGGAAACTGTAACCTTTGGCTTTCCATGCCATGGTTTTATGTGCAGGAGAGGTTTAAAAGAGATCTTTAGCTGCCTGGCTTAGTTCCTTATGTTCTCATAGCTGTTACCCATTAGCCTCTAATACTTGTAGCTCTTGTAGTTACAGCTACCCTACTTATCAGAGCGAGAATTGTGTTTTCTATAGGCAGCTTTGCAGCAGATCACTAGTACACTGACCAGAACATTCTTATTCACCCATTTTGGGGGGTGCAGATGTGCTAGAGGATTAGCTGACGTTATCTCTTCTGCCATGGGTTTCCTGAAGGACCTCGGGCGAGTTCCAGAGTCTCTTTCGAGAAGATCCACAGTGCCTCTTTGGTGCCCCTAAATCTGGCTTTCATACCTCAGTGTGCTCCGCTTGGCCAGAGTAGGATGAATCCAAATGCCAGAGATGAATCTTGTCTTCTTTCTCAATCCTGGAGGGGGTGAGACCTCTCTGAAGGATAAGCCAGAAACTCTACAAGCTGAATGGCAAGCTGCCTGCACCTCGCTGGTAGGGAATGTGTATATAGGAAAGTTGGAAAGCTATAGACAAGAAAATTGCGTGTATTTTTGTGGTTTTGAAACTCAGTTATACGTCTATTACAGGCGGGACCATTTGCATGTGTGTTCTGATTGTCAGTAATTTAAAATGTCAGCCAAACCAAACCCTTCAAAATTAAGAATATAAAGTCACCATGTCTAATCAAACCCATGACTGTATAAATTTGCTGCTTCTCTAGAGAGTGGCCTGGGGGGAGTGTAAAAGGCAGTAATTAATACTGTTCCCTGTAAACACTACCTGTGAGTAACAGTTAATTCCTATTTAGAAGCTCTCTCCCTTCTAAATGTCCAGTTCAGGCATTGTTTCTATGTTAAAAGGGGTAAAGAAAGGGTTGATTATACTGACACAACCGCTGCTAATCCAGCCTTACGTGGTTGGCTGCCAGAGTCCCTTGCTTTAGTCACTTGTTTTTGTTTGAAATGAAATAAAGACGTCTTGGGAGAGCGTGTCCGAGATGTTAAGGCAGTGACCCCAAACTACACATTTCTGTTATTCTAACACCATAGTGTCGGATTCAGTGGGAGATTTCGAAATGCCCAAAGAATTTGGACATTCAGGCTGGAGTTTTTCTCTTGTTCTGTCCCGTGTCAGCCAGACAGGGTTGGTCAAGGCCATTTTTAGTCTGGTCCATGTCTGCTTTTTTCATGTGAGAGTAGGGAGAAGATGCTAAATTACATTGCAGCACAGCAAGGGGTGACATGGGAATAGCTGGAGACACCTTTTACTCCAAGGAGATCTGCTAGAGGCCATCCACATCTGCTTTTGCCTCCTCCTCCTGCTGTGGTTCTGTCGCTTTTCATACTACTGCACTGTCCCTGCCATGGGGACATCTTGTGAGATCTTGCCTCTGGAGAAATAAGGAAGCTGATAAACAGATACAGCAGCAGTGCATGCTTATTGCTCTGAACACATAAATGCTGGCACAGAGGACAAAGGAGAAATAGGAGTCTTAGCTGTTCTGCATTGCCTAATGAGAAGTGCCTACTGATAAGTGAATCCCTTTAGTGAAAGACCCCTTCACTCCTAGCCAAGCTCAGAATACACAACTTGTTCCTGCAAAAATGTATGGAGGCAGGTTTATATGTGAAGGAAGCTGCTCAGCTGAAGAGGTTTAGAGAAGCTTGCTTATAAAGCTTTCTGCAGCTGCTTGTTCCTGCATCAGTATTTCTGCTTGATCAGTATTTCTTGTGTCACTTGTTTTCAGAAATAAACTACTTAAGGTCTTTGTGGAAGAATGTTTAGTGGTTGGCCTAAAATTATTGCTTAATACCAGAAAACTAGATTACACTCTACAGCAGATTACCTGCAATATTCTTGGAATGACAGAAAAGCAAACCCACAGCTTATTTAGAAGGAAAACAGAAAGCCCTGGAGCAAAGCTTACTTAGAAGGAAAATAAAAAGCCCTGGAATGGCACTTATCTCTGGTGTGTCTGCTCCCAGATATTTATCAAAGACTAACTGTAGACTAACTTCTGTCTTCATATATGCATGTACTGAAGTCAGCAGGAAACTGCACTTCAGAGGGCAATATTTAACTGAGCGATTTGTTTCCCGAGAAGAGCTGTGCTCAGAAGGTGCTCTGGAGCTCTCACACCTCTCCTTGGAAATATTAGCCAGCCCGGCGAGGGAGCCTAGGCATGGCCTGTGGCCTGGGTCCCTTTCGGCACTCTCTGGGACAATCGTCCTCGGTGACAAGAATCACTAGTGCTGCTGATGTGGTATTTCCTTTTGTCCTTTAAGCGAGATGCAGGACACTCTTGCTGTCTCCCGCTGTCCCTCCAGCAGCCTGTGAGGCAGCGGTACAAAAGGGAGCATGCTAACCACAGGATGCCCCGAGCCCTTCTCACCTCCTCTTATTTCTACCTACCAGGAAGGTTTCTGTGATAGAAAGCAGAGGAGAACTGACCTCTTTGGTGAAAGATGAGATGAACTTTCCAGTAGCTGCAAGAGTCTCAAAGCATGGGCCACTTAAGCATAAAATGGTGAGGCTGGAAGGTGTGTGTGTGTGTTACCGTTCCTTTTATTTTCCCCAGGTGGTCTGGATTAACATTGTGGAGAGTAAACTACAAAGCAGAAGAAAATGGTGCAATTGCTCTGGCTTTTTTGGTAGGCCAAGACCAGTTGTTCCTACCATGCCCAGTCACAGGATTTTGTATGGTCCCACTGGTTTGTAACACACTCAGCAGGAGTGAAGGTCCTGCTATACTGGCACTATTTAAATTTCTTAATAAATGGTCCTTTCTCATGAGTGTATCAGATCTATAAGATGATGGTGGTCAAGGGGAAAGAGAGAGGAAAATGATAGAAAGGAAGACTAATGGTTATCAGTACTGCTGGGAGGAGAACCCACAACTGGTCATACTGCATATGAGAACATCTCCATAGCTTACAGGCAGTTTGAACAAGGAAAGTTTCAGTCTCAGAAACGTCAGTGAATTGAAGAGCAGTTTAGGCCGTTTTTCATCAGACTGTATTAATTACTTTGCAGAGGATGGTGAGCTGTGAGCTCAGGGGCCAGAGGAGGTTACTGCAGGGCCAAAGTTGCTCTTACAAATCACAGAACCAGTGCAGCAGCTTCGTTCATGAATCTTGCCTGAAGTAAAACTGAAGGGCTGAAGTAGAACTCTCTGGCAAGCAGTTCCCCCAGCTAATTATTTGCAAGTAGAAGAACTGCTTGATGCAGGGGTCATAGATAATCTCTAAATTGCCGTATCTTTGAAATCTTTGGCTTGAAAGAAATAGCTCATCAGAGCAGTGTGTATGTACTGCAGAAGAAGAGACACTGGAGGCAGAGGTGGCCAGTGCAGCCTATCTCCCTGATGAGGCAGGACGGCTCCCCGGGGTGTAAGCTCCTAATGCCTTGTTTACTCTAAATTTAAACTTTCCAAGTCAGGGGGCTTCCATCATTGCTACTAAGACCTTGCTTGACAGTGTAATGGATTGCTCTCAATGACTTTTTTCCACTTTGTGTTTTAAGCTTTCCCTTTCTTTAATCCTGTGACTTTTGGTTATGCATCCTTTTGTATTTTTTAAGCTCAGACCTCATCTCCCTTTGAAGTTGACCCCACATGCAGATTAAGTTTCCCGCTACATTAGGAAATGTAGGTAATGGTTAATTAGGTGATATTTGTAATGCAGGTTTTATCAGGTCTTTCTGTTTGCTGACCATGCTTCTGTTCATCGTGAGTTGCTGTCTCTGGGTTCTTTCAAGGCTCTGCTGGAGAAGCTCTAGTGAATCCTGCTGTCCATTTTCAACATCCCAGCCTGGTTCTGCCTGCCCTACTGCTCTGCTGGCACTTACTGTTCCTATAGCAGAGTTGGTGAAAGGGAATGTATGCCCAGTTTTCAGCTCTTTATTTCACAGCCTGGCATGTTAATTAGAGTCACCAAATGCGTGGGCGTAGTTTCCTCGTGTTGACTCTGTGATCATTGCAAGGTCCATGGGAGAACGGCAAGAGATAGCTACTGGAGTACTGAAGCCTCCCATAGATCAGCAGCCAGGATTCAGGGCCTTTGATCGCTTCTTTCTGTGTTGCACAGGCTGAATGTGATAAATTGGGAAAAACTGAATTACTTTCTAGTGGAGCAGGCTGGGAAGGTTGCCTGATGAAGCCATAGACAGGTAACCATCAACAAGGATTTCACTTCCTCATGTGGTTTGTCCTTCCCTGTTGCTGATCCTTGGACAATCCTCTTGCTCCATGGGCTTCCATAATTTGTGTGAATGAGTAGAGATGAAAGTGCAGTCTTCAGATAATTGGAAAAAAAGACATGTAAATAAGTCTACAACTTAAAATTATTAAGTTTACAGGGCGTTTTAAAGAAATATGAACATTCAAGGGTGTCTAAAAGAGTATCAAAATTCAAATGAAACATGACATGAGGCCATTATGAATGCATTTCTTCACCAGAAGGGTTATTGAGCATTGGAACAGGCCATCCAAGGGAATGGTAGAATCAACATCCCTGGAGGTATTTAAAAGATAAGTGGATGTGGTGCTGAGGGACATGATTTAGCAGTGATTTTGGCAGAGTTAGGTTGATGGTTGGACTTGATGATCTTAAAGGTCTCTTCCAACCTAGATAATTCTATGATTCTGTGATTGCACTTTGTGGCTTTGTAGGGAGAATTCCGGTTGCCTTTTTTTGTTTTGTTTACTCCCTCTTGTTGCAGAACTCGTAGAGGGGCAGCAAATAGACATGTTGGTGTAACTTCGTCATAATGGCTATATCTGAACTGAATTTGACCTGAAAATACTTAATTGTATTTTTTTAATTACTTGTGTCTTCTTGAGTAAAATTCTTGGTACAAATCTCCTCTAACTGCACACAGCTCTGACTCATTCATGCAGTTTGCTCTCTGAGTTATTCTCAGCAACACAATTTGGGCAATTATTTAGTGGGGTCCCTCTGTGTAATTTCATGCCTGAGTGACATGCCCTGCAGTCATCCTGATGTTCCTTTGATGATGGAGGCTGTACAGAGAGCAGCTTTGTGGCAAAATCCTAGTTCCCATTGAGTTTCACCATTGGCTTCTACGGGTCCGAAGTTTCACCCCTAAGTGTGTTGAGTCTGTGAACTTCTACAAGGGACTGAGAACTGAGATAAGTTTAATTGCCTTGGGTGTTAAGCTCAGTTGTGGTTTATTTTAAGTGTGCAGGGGAAGCACTTCTTGAAGAGTGATTTGAAGAGGCAGAATAAAAATGAGTGCGCCCTTGGGAATGGCCGAGGACAGCCTTCTTGCAGAGCTTGCATCCAGTCCCAGATTTAAAAGGCTGTTATCTAATGAGCACAAGCAATTACTTAGCTAATGAGCACAACAAAATGAGCACGAGAAATGTGTTTCATCTGCAATGCCCACTAGAAAGACATTGTTTTGAGCTTGAGGCTGCCCTTGCTTTAGGAGCCGGGTCACCGCAGTGAGATTAATCCAGGGCATAAATCACAGGAGTTAGATTAGTGTTTGTTTTACTTGAATTCACATTTCTTGGTTTCTTATCTCATCTAAATCTTGCAGCTTCTTAGCTCAATCATGAACCAGAGAATGGAATGGGTTTAAACAGCCGCAACTTCCCTCCTGAGCGCTGGCTGTCAGCCCTAAGGCTTGATTTACCACTGGAACGCAATTATAAAATGGCACAATGCAATTAATGTGTCTTCCCTCCCCTTTCATGCCAGACAGGAATTCCTCCTCCACCTTCTTCAGTTGGAATGATTTTTATAATACAGTCTAATCCAATGTGACTTTATTCTGCATTAGTCAGGGGTCTACCAGATGGCAGTGACATAAAGAGCTGATTATATGTCCCAGTTAGAGATGATTCTGTGTGTTCACTGCTATTGCTGTGCAAGTTCAGATTGTGTGCCTCAGGTCGTTTGGTTTCGTGGTTGTGGTTTCCCACCTTTACAGCCGAGAGCGACGGCCAGAGAAACAAGGCAAAAGGAGAAGGAATTACCTAAATTTTTCAAGCCATTAAGCAGTAGCCATGTGAGCTCAGGACATTCCCTCACTACCAAGTAAACTCACAGCCTTCCTGGTGCCAGTCTAGCTGATCATCTGCAAATATGTCAGGAACGACATCTGCCGGAGCCCTGACATTGCCCAGAAGTTTGATTTCTTGAGAGTGAGACCAGAAAGCTTTGCATTGTAAGGGTCCGTGTAAACACCAGATGCACTGGACCTGCAGGGCAGGTAGCGGATCATCTTGTTTGAGATGTTCTGTAGAGTTGCAGTGTTTAAGAAGACAATAGTTTATAGCACATACTGATGCAAGTGGGGAGGAAGAAGAATTCTACATGTGCAAGGATAGGTTAAAATTGTATGTACAAGTTTTTAAGTTAATGTTAGGGCTGGTGTAACATCTTTGTTCTTTATTTTTAATCAAGAACACGGCACAGTCAACCATCGCTAATTTTATTTGCATTTTTCCTGATGTATTTCACTGAGCGTTGAACATATTTTTTTATTTTACTCTTTACGGATATATTTCATTACGCCTAAGATTTACTCAGTCTGCAGGAAATCAGAAATCTTAATGATTTAATATTTTCAGGAAAATTGTTGCCCTTCACGGGGAGGCACATTAGAATTACATGAATGAAAAGGAAATACTGATTTCTCCCTGCCTCAAATAACTTCTCAGACTTGTGGCTATTATCAAATTAAATTGAAAATGTAGATAAACGCTAAAACCAATTAGTAAAAGGCATATTCAGCTTTAAAAACACTTCCTGTTTTCTATGGTCTCATGATGATATAGATGATTTTTGCTCCTTAATTTAGGTACAGACTTCTCCTTAGGGCTCCGTGTTACTTTGTGTACTGCAGGAGGTTTTTCTAATGTGGAATACATGGAGTAAGCAAGAGCTGCCAAAAGTTAGAGCAAAGCAAGACAAAATGGCAATATCTGAAGTGGGCCTGTAGGAGAGATGGGGGGGGACTCTATCAGGGAGCGTAGTGATAGGATGAGGGGTAGCGGTTTAAACTGAAAGAGGGGAGATTTAGGTTGGACACTAGAAAGAAATTCTATACTGTGAGGGTGGTGAGACACTGGAACAGGTTGCCCAAAGAAAGTGTGGATGCCCCATCCCTGGAAGTGTTCAAGGCCAGGCTGGATGGGGCTTTGAGCAACCTGGTCTAGTGGGAGGTGTCCCTGCCCATGGCACGGGGGTTGGAACTTGATCGTCAAGGTCTCTTCCAACTCTAACCATTCTATGATTCTGTGGTATTTGAAGGCTGCCCATGTTCTTCATTCTCTGAGGTTGGCAAGTAATTGCCTTTGCTCCTGGTGCTGAGCCTAAAGACAGATGAAAACTGTGGTTTTCAAAGAGGCTTCTTGTTGGCCTAAGTCTCTTCTGAAACCCAGGGTGGTTTTCCCACTGCTTTTAAGAGCACCTATGATGCAATGATGAAGGCTTTTGAAAATCCCACCCATCTGCTATGAACAGGTTTGTTGACCAAAAAACCCACAGTCTGCAGCCTTTGAGGGGAAAAAGCTTCCCTTGTGGGAAAGAAAACATTTGGAGGCTGCTTCTATCCCTTTGCTCTGTATGCTTAGCCCTGCTCGGGTGCAAACGCAGCCCTGGCTGCCCAGTACCAGCAGATCTGCCTGGAGAAGACTCTGGGGAGACCGTATAGCAGCCTTCCAGTGTCTGAAGGGAGCTACAGGAGAGCTGGAGAGGGACTCTTTGTCAGGAATTGGAGTGATAGGACAAGGGGTAATGGTTTTAAACTGGAAGAGGGGAGATTTTGATTGGATATTAAGAAGAAATTCCAGACGTGAGGCACCAGAATAGGTTGCCCAGGGAAGCTGTGGATGCCCCATCCCTGGAAGTGTTCAAGGCCAGGCTGGATGGGGCTTTAAGCAACTTGTTCTAGTGGGAGGTGTCCCTGCCTATGGCAGGGGCGTCAGAACTCGATGATCTGTAACATCCTTTCCAACTCTAACCATTCTAGGATTCTATGATTTGGGAGAGTTTTTCTCTCTCTGTGTGAATCCCTCAAGAGTTGTTGCAGTTGCTCTTTGCCTTTTGAGATCAGAAGAATTATCTGCGTAGAGGCCTCGCTTGAATTCCTTTGCAACTCATTGGATTTTGCACTGAATTAAATTTCACATGCTGGGTGAGCAGTCAATCCTTATGAGCCTAGAGGAAAAAATATGCTGTTTCTATGCATTTTAACGTGACGGTCAAGTTGGGGGTAATGCTCCCAGGCACCTTCTTCAGTGTTCACCTTTCAGCCTTGCCTTCCTAAGCCCTGTATTTTGAAACAAGATGCCTGCATTTTATTACCTTTCTAAGTGGAAAACAACAGCATATGTTCCCTGCTCCCTAGAAAGGCCTGAATTGTCTTGGCTTGAACTTTAAAATAAAGGTCAGACTTGAGGCAGGCACGAATTCTTGCATGTGTTAGCCCAAAAGGTGAAAGCTTCAGGAAGTTATGAGCAACCACAAATGAGGCAGTTTCAAATTGCACTTGAAACTGGAACAGCTGTTGTTCCTCTTGTTCCGAGGGTGACATTCAGAGTTATAATGCTGAAGATAATATATATGTTATGTTCAGGGAAAACTCAAAAATAAGACTAGTCACTGGGGCAGAGAGAAAATTGGCTTGGGTGGTGCATGGTAGAGACAGCGCAGCCTTTGTGTTAATGGCAGAGGGCTAAGTTTGTGGGAAAGCCCGAATATTGAGGTGAGTGTAAGAAAAGGGAACAGGGAGAAGACAAAAGAGACCAGGGGAGTCTAGGGGCGAATTTCTGAGGAAGGATTTACCAGTGCCTCCTAGCAAGTGAAAATTAATTGTTTTGGGACTGGAATTCACAGCTCTGTATCACAGGGATTTAGTGAGGCTGGTGGATTACCTTGCTCTGTGGTCTCAAAATGCTCTGACAGGTTCGTGTGTGTCAGGCAAACATTATGGTAATTTTAGCGCTTTAGGGGCTCTACAGCAGCATATAAATACCACCTAAGCCATCCAGCTGAATTTAAAACTTAATTACTGCCCCATTTAATAATATTCTCTCCCCCCACTACTGCTGTAGAGGATCATAGGGTTGAAAGAAATCATTAATCTTCCTTAATGAAGCTATTTTCTAGCAGGAGACAGAATGTCTTGCCCCTGTGGATTCTGAGAAGGAGTTTTTATGAGTGTTATGAATGGGGAAGTGGGGAGCGAGCGTTACAGGGAAAGCAGTGCAGAAAAGGGGACAGGACCCAAATTGCCAGGGGTGGGAGGACCCTCCGACTCGCAGGCCCTTGCTGAGTGTAGCTAAAAGGAATGCCATAGTCATGGGGGATGAGGAGTGAGCCTTATTAAAAACTGACTAAGTTGGCTGTGTAACAGTGTTCCCACCACAATTGCTAATTATTGGAATCCCAGCAATTGCCAAAGCTTTTATATCATGGAGGCAAGAGCTCTCTTGAAAGCTGCGGTTGAAAATGCGCATCTCCGGAGAAATCTAAAGCAGAACGGTGGTGGCAGGGCTTGGGTCTGCCTTTTAACTGTCAAGGATGATCCATGTGCTCAAGGCTGCTTTTCCGGGGACAGTACTGCCTTACACCAAGATTAAATTGCATGCAAATGTTTTAAAACATTGCAAATCCCCCCTTTTGCATGCGTGAAAGAGAAAGGCGCTGTGCTCTTTAAATCAGTGCAAGTACTAGTCCTCTGCTGGCCCTTGGCTCCTGTGGTACCCCATGTGTTAAGCACCGTGTCCTGCCTCCTGCTGGGGACAGGTGCGGAGGTGAGGATGGCCTTGCCCTTCTCCAGCTTGTCTCCATTTGTCGGTCCCTTTGGTGGAGATACTGACGTGCTTTTGTTTCTCTCCTGTGTGTCTGTGTGCATCCCTGGCTGCAGAAGATGCTGGATGAGTGCCAGGACAGGCGGAGCTGCCAGTTTCTCGTCAACAGCCGGCTGTTCGGCGCGGATCCGTGCCCTGGAACCGGCAAATACCTCATCGTGTGGTACAAGTGCAGGCCAAGTAAGTATCTCACTATTGAATCTCCTTGCTCTGGAGAGACCAAAGCGTTTTCATGCTAAATACTCGCCAGAGAGGCCTCCTAGGACTTTTTGTTCCCTTCCACCTTTATTTTTGGTGTAACATAACCCCCTGGGTGCAGAGAATTTCTCCTTTCCATCTCTCTTGCTGGGATGCTGTTGCTCCGGCTCCTTCCTCCTTGCTGGCAGCCCCAGTTGCAGATTGTTTTTGCAGGTGCCAGCGAAAGCTTTTGCCAACGTTGAGCTCACTCTGTTGGCGGTGGGTGGGCTACTCCTGCTCCCATCTGCAGCTGCTCTCCTGTCCCAGTGGCCTGGTGGGACTTGTCCCCTCTCCACCTGCCCCCCAAGAGGGAGTGGGAGCTCTTTGCGTGGGCACGAACTTCAGACCTGTGTGCTTAAGGCAGATGCTGAAGATGGTGGTGCAACGGGAAGCTCACCTGCCCATGCCATGCCATAAGCCAGCTCTTAATTGCTCCCAGATCAGGCTGGGAAATGTTAATCTATGTTTTGCTTGATCTCATTAGCTGCATTTAAATTAAATGGGACTGGCGCCTGGATACTGGGAGTGCAATCATGCGTGTTTGCAGAGGAGGCGAGCCTGGTGCGGCTTTGGCCCAGGACAACCAACACCCTCTTGGCCAATTCCTGGTCCCACCGGGGCTGTTAGTGCAGCCTGGGCACTGTTTTCCATCAGTGCTTTGGAAACAGACACATTAGTTTGAGGCAGATAGGGTTTGATGGTGGCTAAACCGTGCTAACCCATTTCAGCCAGAGAATAGGCTCTGACTCTGAATTAAATAGTCTGGACATGGCATTTCACACCAGCCTAATCCCAAGCTTTTTAGATGACATGACTAGCATGGTTCCAGCATCACAGTCAGCAAACATTTTGAAGAAGAAATAAAAACACTGTTCACACAGGGAAGAAAAACATCCCTGATTTCAGAAAAGGTTTGAAACAAAAGCAGAAACATTCAGACTCTGTCAGCGGCAGAGAAATCTTTTTGCATGCAGAGACCTGTGCTAATGAACTGAAGGGATCTGGCAAGATCTGTGAGGAATTCAAATGAAAAGTCGGTAATGTAGCACCTGCATTTGTTGTGGGGTTTTCGTGAGTGACTGGAACATCTCATGTTGGGTGAGAAATGCATCCCTGAGAGAGGGGTGATTAGCAGGGTGTTCTGACAAGTCCTCCTGAACCTGCAGGTTTTGTTTCCAAGCACGCTTGAGAAATCTGACTATCGAGGCCTGTGCTGAACTTCTGTAGGTACTGCAGAATCCCATCTGTGCATAAATATTTATGGCTTGGCATTCTTTGCTAATTACAGATACTCTAGAAAAGAGTCTGCGTGTGAGCTGGGTAACTGATTTTCCTGAAAGAGAGCAAGGGAAGTTGCTTGAAAACATTTCCCCAAGACGTTTTTCAGGCAGCTCCAACTATGCAGGGTGCAACAGGGTAACCTGACACAAATTATTGTTTCTTAATCACTGGGCAAACTTTTAGTCAGAACCTGCTGGATTAATAACATGGAAATTTGTGAGGATTAGCTTTGCACAGAGACCATGGGACATGGTCAATCTTTCCTTTTTGATTGAAGACATCAGTTTTGAGTCTCTCAAACTGAATCTAGTGCTTGTGTGAGTTTGATAACTGTCTTTTCACTTTGCTGCAGGGAGAAGGTTAATGAGGGAACTATTACCTGAACTATTACCTATATTACTATTATTCTGAACCCCAGAAATGGGTTCACACACTGAAAAGTATAGGACCATGAAAAATATTGGTGGACTTTTGGGGTTATTGAGTATTAGGGTATTGTTTTTGAGCTGTAAATGAATCCAGTGCAAGGACTTCATGTTTAAGAGTTGATCCCAAAAGCTGTGGTCCTATGAAGTATTGGCCTGCTTCAGAAAGGCTGAGTGCATGGAATTGTAACCAAAGAGCACCAGAGAGTCCTCATCCAGAGCTTGCTGCCTGGTGCGTGCTTCAATCCATCACTTTATCAGAAGACAAATGCAATTTTGGGGGTTATGTTTCTTGTCCTGGATTTGTCTGTCTTAACAGTAGACACTGCAGAAGTGCTTTAATAAGAAGCTATTTGAGGTCTTAATTGTCCTCTAGATACACCTATTTCTTTTCTTTCCTGTTGGGGGAGCCTGCTGTGACCATGCTACTGAAGAAGTGCTAGGTTAAGCACCTATTCTATTCATTATACAATGTGAGATATCCCATATACAGGTATGAGAGGTGCTTTGGGAAGTGGCCTTAGAGTTTGGAGAGGACACAGAATCACAGAATGGTTAGAATTGGAAGGGACCTTGAAGATCAGCGAGTTCCAACTCCCCTGACATGGGCAGGGACACCTTGCACTAGAGCAGGTTGCTCAAAGCCCCATCCAGCCTGGCCTTGAACACTCCCAGGGATGGGGCATCCACAACTTCTCTGGGCAACTTGTTCCAGTTTCTCACCACTCTCACAGTAAAGAATTTCTTCCTAATATCTAATCTAAATCTCCCCTCTTCCAATTTAAAACCATTACCCCTTGTCATATCACTCCACTCCCTGATAAAGAGTCCTTCTCCAGCACTCCTGTAGCTCCCTTTAGATACTGGAAGGCTGTTCTAAGTTCTCACCGGAGCCTTCTCTTCTCCAGGCTGAAGAGCCCCAGCTCCCTCAGCCTGTCTTCATAGGAGAGGTGCTCCAGCCCTCTGATCATCTTTGTGGCCCTCCGCTGGAGCCGTTCCAACAGGTCTATGTCCTTCCTGTGCTGAGGACTCCAGAGCTGGACACTGACATGTTTAATATCAAGTGAGGATAGTCAGAGTCATTCTGGACCCCCAAAAGGCTCCTGGATAGAGATAGTTATCTGAAAAGCAAACTTCCTTGAAAGAAAGCAAAACTGAAGTTAGTGGCATTTACTTGTACTTTTGCTGAAGAATAGCTGGATGGTGCAGTCATCCCCTCCAGCCACTGTCACTGCAGTTTTGTGTCTCTGACTTTGTGTTGCGTTTGAAATCTAGAGGTTTTGATGCTCCCTGGCTGTATGGAGTTCATTTGCAAGGCAAGGTGCTGTTTTGGATTCTCATGGGCAGAATTTCAAGGAGATGGGGGACAGTAAATCATGCTGAAATGGAAAGCTTCAGATCTTCCAAAAGGTGAGGCTCGGGGAGCAGAGTGATTGGGGAAATCTCTGCTGCACTAACTACTCTGAGATTGCTTTCACTAGAGGCAGAGAAGCTCACACAGAGGTTTGCTTCCAAAGCATTATGGATCACCTCATCTAGAAATTAAAAAAAACTGTTTCAGAGAAGTGCTTGCTTAACTGGAAGCAGTGAGAAGTTCAATGGCTTGTGTGTTTTTTGGGAAGTCTTGTGTTAATCACGGTTCCCTCTGATCCAGTGAATGACTCTGGGGTCTAGTGGACATTCACTGTCCGTGTGTATGGGAGTCAGATATGTGCATGGGAGTGCTTTTAAATGTCAGGTGTTTGGCAGTGCTGCATATTCTCTGTAAATAAATAAATACACTCTGGGTGTGTATACTTTAAATTTTAAGGTATGGAATGTTTAGGGAGATCAGAAATAATCAATAAGATGCTCTATTCTACCTTCATTTGGGGTAAGTCACATTTATTGCTGCTATGGGATTTGAAGGCCAGGGTTCATCGAAGTGTATAGGGGCTTAACAGTTGTTTTCTTTTCCTGTTGTGTGTGGGCTTTGTTTCTAATATACACCAGCCTTTGGGAAAATGTTCAAGTGCACAATACAGGTCTCAGCAGAACACAGCTATGACTAGTGCTTCTAAGCTTGGAGGTGCCTTTGTAAATCATCCTGCTATCGACAACCTCAGTAGAGAGCCCCCAGATGGTCCTTTCAGGTCCAGGCTGGGACGTGTTGCCATAGGTGAAACCTGGAGTTGTTCTTTGCTAGTGTAGATGTAGCCTGGCGTTTAGCGCTGTCTGGGGATGCTTTCCAATGGGAGGTCTGGATACAGCCACTCTGTTATAGAGACTAAAAAAGTGGATGAGAATGGCTATGCGTTGTCCCCTGCCAGTTGTCCTCAGTGCCAGAGAACAGGCATATTCAATTTATCAGGGCCAACGTAGCCTGAGATCTACCTCCAAAGCACACTCAAGCCAAGGTTCAAGCTCTGAACACACAGAGGACTTCAATCTCCGGGGTACCTTTCAAGATCATTAAAAAATTGCACACAAATCCAATTATTTCTCAGGTAACATGCTGATTTGATTTAGACCCATTAAGTATAATTACCGGCTAGGCTGCAGGAACATGTAATTAGAAGGAATTGACATAGTATTTAATTGATCTAACATGAATTCCCTCTAACTGAAATTTGCATTGACCAATATTATTCAAACAATTTGGTGTTTGTTCATCCCCCTCACTTCAGAGATTGAGAACCATGTAAGATTGTGTGTTATTGTAAGTGAGGAAATATTTGCTCTGTGTGCCAGACTTTCCGGAGGGGTTGCGTGGTCTAATCCTGGTCGGGAACAGGATCTGTGGGGCTGCCCGAGTCACGCTGAAGAAATAACTTCACCTCTCTGCACCCCAGCAATACCACTGCAGCTGATTTTACTGGGGTTGGTTGCTGCTCTGGGCTGATGTACAAGGCTGGGATTAGTCTCTCCCTGAGCAGCAATTTTTTGCTCGTGGTGGCTTTTTGTTCCTTTGGTTATTTTTTTTGGCTTTGTTATTTCGAAAGTGCCAATGCTGTTGAGCAAAATGGGGATGTAAATGGTTGCCTGGCTCTGCAAAAGGATTACTTAGGATGAGATGTGGTATCTGAGTGGCCATTCGCTGGCAGCACTGTCGAGAAGGGAGCGAGCTCCTACCTTCTATACGTGTCTCCCCCTTTATTGCCTTCCTCTTCTCATCTCCTCTGCTGTTGCGGTGCTGTCCTGGTTGCACTGGCCCCTTCTCAGCTCTGAATAGCCTGAGCTGCTGCCTCCTGTAATGCTATAGTGATATTGTTCCTCTTTCCTTTTGGGCAGTTGCTAGTTTAGCTTATGATTTGAAGGACTAGGGGAGAGATAATCTCCATCCAGTGGTTTGGATTTTTTAAAAAATTATTATTTTTATTTCATTGAAAAATGCTGTGTGGAGCAGCTGGATGTGATAATTGGAGGCTGGCGAGTGTGAAGCCTCCCTGTGTTAATTGTGCCAGTGATATTACAAAGTGTGAACCCAACTTTGCTGTTCTCCCTTCTATTCACTAATGTAAACCCAAAACCTTTGAAGTTTTGGAAAGCCTGGATTGTGACCTGGGCTCCAATTGCAGCTCAAATCCCCCTGTAACAATACAAAAACATATTTGTAAAAGACATCAAGGCTCTGAGAAATGCATCTGGGAAGGAAACTTGCATTTGTTGGCAAAGGGTTGAAGTGCCAAAGGTTTTTTTTTGAGGTGGGGGTGGTGTGGTGTTGGAGGAGGGAAGGAGGTGGGGAGATCACTTTGTTCTTTGTTCAGAACCTGTAGCTTTGATTTATGGGAAAACTTTTGTGCTGAGAACTGACCTGGACACATGTTTTGAATGCCCATCCTGATGTCCCTGCCAATATCCTACTCTGATAATTTTGTTTTTCTTAACAGCCCTTGGAAATTTTAATTAGAAAGCAACTGAATTTTAAAGCCAGCTAGGAATTCCAGTTAGATCATCTTCTGATATAAATGTAATCTTCAAGTTTGTACGCTCTGTCACAGTGATGGAGCTGCTGTGCTGTGTTCCAGGGGTGTCTGCCTTTGGGTAAGAGTGTGTGATTGTTTTTGGGTTGGTGGTACTTCCAAACCTGTACAAACAACAGAATACCATTACTTGTGACAGAGCTTTTCTAGAAATCAAGGAATTGTGGAGTCATTCTCTGTATTGGTGATTCCCAGATCCTGGTGAATGTGAAGCTGCCTCATTGTCTCTTGGGGGGTTGGTCAGGTCTACTCATCAGATTTCAGTCGCATTAACTAAAGTGTGTGGAAAGGACATTTTGGAAGGACCACTTAGGCTTGCAGCGAATACATCTTGTTCATCTTTTAATTTCCCTACAATCCATTCCTTCAGTATTGAATCTGGTGTGAGCTTTGCTGTTGACTTCGCTGGGCTGAGGATTACACCTTTTCTGTTAAACTCAGTGAACACGGCGTGAAAAGCCTGGTCTCATCACACATCCACCGTGTGTTCACTCCCCAGACAGAGTTTGCAAAATGCCGTGAGCAGGAGCAGGCAGCTATGGAAAGCACAGAGTTTTTGTAGACATTTCAGACGAAAGCGAAGAGGGACTTAAATGTATTCCCAGTCCCTTTAACGCTGGTGATTGATTTTTAGTGCTGGGATAGATTGGTAATTCAGTAGTTATCAACCCTTTCAGAAAAGCATTAATCTCCTTTGTGAGACAGGTTTATTGGTGGCAGAAGTTCACTGTATTGTTCGCGACATTGCTTTTCGGTGGGCCAGGCTTTCCAAAGCAGCGCGATGGAGTGAGGGCTGTTTAATGAGCACGTCCTTCTGGCCCATCCAGTGAGGCAGGAGAATAAGCCTTTTACCTCCTGCATTCATCAGCTTGCTCTTGCTTATCTGTATTATTTCAAAACTGTTAAGGTGGTGCAGGGAGTGGAAATTTATAAGGGCAATAAAACCTCAGGCAGGCAACGCTGTGGCGCTGAAAAGGTGTAAATAAGAGGACGCTATAAATAACATGGGACAGATCCATCAGCCCGTGATTGGGGTCAGAGAAACTTTAATGCTAACGATTAATATTGTTTTAAGCCATTGATGCACAGAGGTTTTCAGGCGCTGTCAAATAGCCCTATCTCTGTAACGCACTAATCACTTGGCTGTCAGGAGTGGGATTAAGAGGAAGGCGTGATTTCATTGTCAGTGGAGGCAGAGATTATTATCAGCCCCTGCCCCCATGGAGAAGGAAAATGCTGCTGACCCGGGTAAGTTAAAAAAAATAAAAATAAATTAAAAAAAAGCCCCAGATTTCTTTCAAACCTTGTCATTCAGGGACACCTCCCTCTAGAGCAGGTTGCTCAAAGCCCCATCCAGCCTGACCTTAAACACCTCCAGGGATGGGGCATCCACAACTTCTCTGGGCAACCTGTTCCAGTGCCTCGCCACCCTCACAGGAAAGAATTTTTTCCTAATATCTGATCTAAATCTCCCCTCTTCTAGTTTAAAACCGTTACCCCTTGTCCTATCACTCCTGCTCTCCATTTTAATCCATCCCCTTTATCCACTGCCATTTAAGTTTTCTGTGGGGTTCTGGGAAAGTAACAAGGGTGAAAAACCCTTTTAAGCCACAGATTTTTGGTGAAGGACAAGAAATGGATACACTGCAGTCTTTCTGTGCTGGGAGTGGTGGGTCACTAGCACTGCCAGGAGGAACTAAGGTAACAGGCAAAACTTGAACATAGGATGTTCCTTCTAAATTTGAGGAACTTCTTTACTTTGAGGGTGGCAGAGCCATGGAACAGGCTGCCCAGAGAGGTGGAGGAGTCTCCATCTCTGGAGGTGTTCAATACCCGCTTGGACAAGTTCCTGTACAACCTGCTCTCGGCGGACCTGCTTTGGCAGGGGGATTGGACTAGATGATCTCCAGAGGTCCCTTCCAACCCTTCCAACTTCATGTCATTCTGTGATTCTGTGATTCTCTGATTATGTGATCCAGGAGCCTTTCCCCTTAGGTTCAACAGATTTCAGGAGATCCAGCCCATCTGTGGGCAGTGTGGGCACCTGTGATACCTTTCTGTGCTAATACATGGTGCTTTGTGTCATGAATAAAGTGATCCAGGAGCCTTCTCCTCAAGAGAGCAAAGGAGTGTCCCTGAAGGAATTAGCTAGAATAAACACCAGGAAACCATTTTTCTCAAAACAAACCCCGGAAATCTAAACTCAACATGGTCCAGCTGTGCTAGAGGCTTGCAAACCCTGAATGATAGATTTCAAGATTTTCTGGCATACTGGTGAAGAACTGTGAGAAGAAAAGCACATCCCAAAACCAATATACTTATAGACCAAACTGAGATACTGCAAAGGTTTTTGTTTTGGGTTTTGTTGTTTTTTTTCTTCCTATTGTGAAAATTTTTATCTGTTACATTGAATCCACAATTTAAAGCATGCACGAAGGCCTCCCAGAGTGGTAAGAAGAACAGAGAAGTAAATTAATACATTACTTCTTCAGGGCGTCCTGTAATACAGATCAATTGCTCTTCTCAAAGAAATTTCTCTTGGAAGTCATGCAGAGAAGAGTAAATCTTCTGCAGGGCACAGTCATGGTACTTTCCATTACCATGGACTTCTTCAACATTTTTTCAGTGTCAGTCCTACATTTGGTTTTCAAATGAATTATACTTTTTAAAAAGAGGTATCTCCTGATATTTTGTGGCTTTTCCTCATGCTATTGCTGCGTCAAGCTTTTCTTAGTCACATATTTTTCCAACTACTTAAAAGGCACTGGAGGTTGGCACTTAATCTTGTCTCCAGCAACTGACTTCTAAAGCATCCGTGATGAATTTGGGAGATTTGGTAACTGTATTTCTCCCAGCTACATTTTCTTCTCAGGCGAAGTCATTGAGGGAATACTGTGTATTTAATTATTTAAGACAGTAGTAAAGTTGCTTTTAATCTAGTAGACCTCATTTTCGATATTTTGTGCTCTAGGCAACCCCAAGGATTATATGCAAAAATATCAATCAGGTATCCTTTGAATATTCCTGTGTCAGAATTATTATTGCCATTATTTTAACATTTGGAGAAGACCATTTTAATGATATAATACTAAATTCTCCCTTTCAGCTATTTTAATAATAATTTTAAGCAGCATTACTCCAGATTGATGCTAGCACTGGAATAGAAGAACAAAAGTGCTGTGAGCAGTGCTACTGATGTAATTTTTTTCCTTACGTATTCAGGTAATTTTTTCCTTAGTGCATCCCTCCCATCTTTTTGTCACAGTAACAGAAGTTTTCACTACTGTCTCCTCTGGTGTAGCTGGTCCAGATTTATATCCATACTAATTGGCCAGGTATTACATCCCTGCTGGTTGGCTGGTGGGACACCACAACAATTACAACCAGCTTTGGCACTGATTTGTGGCTCTCTTCTGTAAATGGCTACCAGTTCTTATAAAATATATAGGGACTTAGCTATATTTGTCACCTCAATGTTTCTGACAAATTTCACTGAAATTTTTTTCACTGAAATGTCACCTCCAGTAGGTGGAGGGAAGTCATTCTCCCCCTCCACTCTGCACTGGTGAGGCCACAAATGCATCCAGTTCTGGACTCCCCAGTTCAAGAGAGACAGGGAACTACTCGAAAGAGTCCAGCACAGGGCAACACAGATGATTAAGGGATTGGAGCATCTCCCTGATGAGGAAAGACTGAGAGAGCTGGGACTCTTTAGCCTGGAGAAGAGAAGGCTGAGGGGAGACCTCATTAATGCTTATGAGTATCAGAAGGCTGGGTTGAAGGAGGGTGGAGATAGACTCTTCTCAGTGGTTCCTGGTGACAGGAAGAGGGGCACTGGGCACAAGCTGGAACATGGGAAGTTTCAAATATGAGGAAAAACTTCTTTCTGGTGAGGGTGCCAGAGCCCTGGCAGAGGCTGCCCAGGGAGGTTGTGGAGTCCCCTTCTCTGGGGATCTTCAAGCCCTGCCTGGATGCAGTCCTGAGTGATGTGCTCTGGGCAACCCTGCTTTAGCAGGGGAGTTGGGCTGGATGGACTCTAGAGGTCCCATCCAACTCTGACAATTCCACGGTTTTGTGGTTAGCCAGCAAGTTCCCAAGTGCTTGGGATGAGGACTAATAAAAGGTGAGGCAGCAGAACCAGTAAGTCACAGCTGCTTCAGAAAATCAGCCCAAATTCATTAATGGAAGGAGTAGGATGAGAATTATATTTGTCCCAGGCTCCTAAGCATTTTGCTTAACTCTTATCTCACAGTCTAGCATATATATTTTGATATTGTTCCCTTTTTCCTCCTTAGATAACCATATACCACTGTTTGTCCAACAGGAAAGTGCAACTAGGTGCATCTGAACTCTACTTTGGAAATGAAATGTAGCAGTTAATTTGCAGCACTGCCAGCCTTTTCACAGCGGAATATAAAAAGACAACTGCTTCAGACTAATGAAAGTGACAGTGGGGAAAGGCGCCTTTTAAACACTGCAAATTGAATGGGTGCATCAGGAGCATAATTTTAAAGGAATCTGACAAGGTCGTTTGCAAAGAACAGTCTTCTTACTTGTGCAGATACTTTTAGACCTCCAAAACTTGGCACTCTTGAGTTTTCAGGGTACTTCTGAAGTTGGCAAACTGCCTATTTGATATAACTCTCCACCGTTGCTCGAGCTGTATCATTCAGAGTTTCAGATTAGCTTGTGTAGAAGTAAGCAGGTGCACTCCATGCCACTGAGGGCAGCAAGTGTCAGTTTTTAAAAGTTAATTACAGCATATGCCCAAAAACTGTCTCAAGGCAAAACTTAAAGGAAATAATGTTAAAAGATATTTATTTGTAAATGTGTCAGTTTATGACATTCTCACTCTTTTTATGCCCCGAATTAAAGGAGATGATCCTTCTTGGATCCTGGCTGTTGAAATGAGGGGATAACCAGGGAGCCCACAGCTTAAGTGCATGTAGGGCAGTCCAAGGAAAGGCTGTGCTCAAGGACTCTGAAGACCTTTGCTGTTCTAGAAAGGTCTCTTCCACTCAATCCTGCCTAAGGGAATGCTGAGTGATTAAAATGGATTTATTCAAATCCTGGGATGAACGGAAAGTTCTCATTAATAGCATGTTCACACAGATGAGGAGGAAGCTCTGGGACCCAGAATATGAGGTGTATGTCATAAGTGAAAGGAAACTGGAAGATGACAACAAGCAAGGACCCATAGCAATGTGCACCCAACTGAAGAGTAGGCATTTGCCATGGTGAGGAATTTCTGATTTATGTAGACTTTTTTGCTTTCAGGGACTTGGAGTCCGGAATTTGCTTCTATCTTCCAAAGCGTAAAGAAGATGCAAAATTCAGATAACAAACACTTGCTTGAAATGAAAAGTAAGTAGGTATAGGAATACAGGAATAGGAGTGTGGGGAAAAGGTTTGAAGAGGAGCAGAGACTGGAAAATATCCTTTTAGTCCAATTACCTTCTTCAAAGAGGAGTGTAGGAGAGTCCAAGGCACCTTTCCTCTGTCTTTGAGATATGCTTATCTGTTTTAATTTTCGGAAGATGGATTTAGATCTACATGCTCTCAAAAGAAATCTTTATTTCTTACAGAAGGTCCTGGGAATTGGCTGGTATTTGAAATAAAAATATATAAAAATGATGGTCACAGGTTACAAGGAAGGGTACTGGATGGGTATCTCCAAGCTGAGCTGTTGGTGGGCAGTCCTGTTGCACAGGCACTCTTGCTCAAGGATGCTGCTTACTGGTGTCTGTCCTAGCGTTTAACAGGTTTCCTGTCTTGGAGACTCATCTTCCTAATGCCCCCTGAAGAGGTATATATTAACAGGTCCTCACTATACTCATCTCTCCAATGATTAACAGGATTGTTGGAACAGATTTTCCAAGCACATTGTGGAGTCTGAATCCTTGGAGATGTCAAAAAATTGAATGGACAGAGCCCTGAGAAACCTGCTCTTCTAGTTGACTCTAGTCTGAGCATGGGTGTTGGCCTAAATGCTCTCCAGTGGTACTTTCTGTCCTCTGTGGCTACATCCATAGTGAAGATTTCATATTCCCATGGTGAACCCTTATTTTGCCTTTTTTCTTTAGGCTGACACAAAAAAAAATTGCTGTGTGGTGATTTTTACAATGTAAATATTCTTCTGTGTAGGTATGGGCTGAAACCAGTAAAATCTCATCACACATGAGATCATAATCTCTATTATTTGGTGAAGAATTCCAGTCTCCATAAAAGTTTGCTGAGTTTTAACTTGTCTCTAAAAGGTTGTGTGTTCCAGTTGAACCATCTGGCTCTCTGTGCATCTCAGCTGTTGAACACTGCAGCCAGTCAGTGTCTGATAGGTGCAGTTTGAGGTGTAGGTAGGAAGCGTGGCGTGGAGAATTGGAGATGTATCTGCCATTAACAGAGCTCTTTTGGAAAGAGTGACTGGGTGAGAAATTGAATTGTCCCTCTGCCCTTTTTCACAGGCCAACACTAACCCAATAGTTAAACACATTCATTTATTAGCTAAAGGAAGGCAAGAGTTGGTGGAGTGGCTGGATATAATGAAGAGTTACGGATTTTGAGACAAGAAATGGTCTCTGTTTTGGGTGGCATGTGGTGGAACAGCTAACAAAGCTGGGATGAAGGCAAGCAAGGCAAAAATTGGACTGAAAAGAAGTTACTGGATAACACGGAGTGCAGTTTTGTTCTGAAGTGGCATCTAGAGTGCAGTCTCATTAATTTAGCTGTCATAACCTAGATGAGATAGTCTATGAGGAAGAATCCTTACCTGATAAGGAAGCAGGCAAGACCATCTCTGCTTCCTACAACATCTCTTTCTTTGCTCAAATTCCTGATTTAAATCCTTTATGATTTTGTAAGGAAGACATATTTCTCTTTCCTTGCATTTCCAGCTCTTTGATCTGGGAAATAGGGTCAGCTATGCATTGATTATGTGAAGCATACATCTTTTAATTAGCAAAATTTAATAAATTTATTTCACAAGTTCTGTTAAAAAGTATAATTTTAGGCAAGGTAGACTTCTGGAATTAATGCATTCCATCACTTTGTTAGACAAAAAAATCTTTTTAGGAGCTTTTATCTCTAAGGTTTTGCAGAGATAGAGGCAATTGACATTTAGTTTTGAGTTTGTCGGTCATGATCGTTCAGAAAATTGTTAAGGACTGTCTGTGAAAATGTCCTTAAGCCACTGGGCAAACGTATTTTACTACAGGTCAATACTTTCGTATTCTTATACACATCCTGTAATTACAAAGGGTTCTTCTTGTTCACTTCACTGTTTGAGAGAGCCAATTTTTCCATCAGCAACATTTATAATTGTTTTCCCTCAATTGTTCTAGCTCTGTTATAATCATGTCATATAATGACCTTTAAAAACGTGTCTTGAAAAGCCTGCAGCTGTTCCCTCCTTGGTTTCTCTCTACTGAGTTATATTTAAGCCAGTGTCTCTGAAAACAGGCAGTAATAAAAGGGATATTATCCTTAGCAAATATCTTAATCACGGTAAATCTCTGTTGCCCTACAAATGACTGCATGGGGGATTAGAGTTGAGTAAGCCATTTGCTGAATATCACTGCCACCTTTCCTAGGCCATTTAAGCATGTTTAATTTTTCAGGGTGAAACATGAAACCCACTAATACAAATGTTTGCATTTGGACTGAATTATATCCAGACTGTAACAGTTATAGCAGGCTTAGGAACAGATTGTGACTGATCTGTAGGAGGCCAGTTCTTCTTGGGAGAGTGAGAGAGAAAAATGGGTTGAAGTACCAGTAAATATATGGATGATGCTTAGCTCTGTATTTTCTTTATATCAATCATAGTCCTTACCATCGCCTAGTGCCTGGGAACCACCCGTGCCTGGATGAAAGACAGCTGGCTTTGATTCATCCTTGCTAAGATGGAGGTGGCAATGCTATGAAGCAGAAAACACTTTCAGGAACTTGAGTCCTCTGTAGCATCACTTTCTGTCTGTTTGTTTATCCAGATTTCTATCAGGTTGCTCAGAAACAGTGACGGCATCTAATCTCCAGTGATCAAACTTAAGGGAACCTTTGGGGAGTGTGAAATACTACTGAGTACTTCATCCTTTATTTTTCTTCTTCTTTCTTCCTTGTAAGAAAGCAGCATCTTCATTTATCTATATCTATCTGTCTGTCTATCTATCTATCTATCTATCTATCTATCTATCTATCTATCTATCTATCTATCTATGGCAGCCCTAACCAGTTTGGACTTAGCCATAGCCTTGGGAACTGGCAGTTTAATTAGGTGTTTCGTAGGGCAGAATTTAGTGACCATGAGGAGGTGGGCACCTGTTTCAGGTGACACAGCCCTCTTCCTCCTCAACGCAGTGTGTCAGGAGCATGTCACCCATAAACTGCTCTGGTTCCCAAGGGTGTGCAACTCAGATTCACCTCCCTGGTAGAATATCTTGAGCCATCTATCAGGCAGCTCTGAACACAACTTCCCAGAGAGGTTACAAGGGTAAGAACTGCGAATGTGATTGCTGCGCTGACTTGTAGCAGATGTGGGAATGCCTGGGCATCCCCATCTCTTCTGGGCTTAAGCCTCAGTCTGGTTTCCTTTGCACTGTCAACAGGATTTAATTAATATTCTGAGGACCTTATGTGGGTAAACAGGACACGTGGTTAAGCAATCAGTTATACATGTTAATTGGGAGATGTAGCTAATAATAACCAAATCAGAAGAGGAAATTGAGTTAGTGCCTCATAAGAAATAAGACCTTCACAGAGGACCCTGGCACTCGCTCATTATAGACTTCAAAATTGATCTTTTGCTAAAGTTAATCAACTCTTTCATACTTCAGCCAATTACAAGTATTCTCCCTTTCCAGGTATTCTTTTATTAATTATGCGTAGCTCGTACTATTGCAGAGTTTTATGCCTATGTGCTTTTAGCTTGTATGTTTGTTTCCTAAGGGAAAAACAAGTTTATTAAGTCTATAAAGTTCTGTTATATTCTGCTAGGTTTTACATTGTATAGCTGGGTTAAAACTTTGATCCCATTTCCCTTGAGAAGAGACAAAAATCCTGTGGGAGACCATTCTAGGTGAAGATAACACTTCGTATATTCAGTGTATTATTCAAATGCCTACGTGGTGGTTGTGGATGAAGAACTTCCATAGATAAAATCATGATTGATTCTTCACAACTGTATGAGGTTCCTGCATACTCTGATGTTGAAAAGAGTTTCTGCTCCTGATTCTTGTCACTGTTTTACGTTTTCAGCTGGTTTATCCCTGTAAGTATTTCTGAAGGATGTGTGTTCTTCAAGCAGATTCTTCCATGAACGAATTGGGTCTTAATTCTGTCTTCATCTGCAGGGATGGATGAGAAAGTGTGTTACCATTCAACAAATATTTTTGAGGTTTGAAAGTTGCTCTGCAGTGGGATAAAAACTTTCATAGATTTTTGTAAAAAGTTGC
This sequence comes from Pedionomus torquatus, assembly GCA_013398155.1. Classification (NCBI taxonomy): domain Eukaryota; kingdom Metazoa; phylum Chordata; class Aves; order Charadriiformes; family Pedionomidae; genus Pedionomus; species Pedionomus torquatus. The sequence goes on along the minus strand of VZRU01018114.1, from coordinate 407,956 downwards.
AGAAGGAGAAGGAAGATTGGAATAGTGTCAGGGTTAAGATTCTCACCCAGACTGTGAGGGTTTGGACCAGGAGTTTTACAATCCAGGTGATTATCACCAGATAATAGACTATTTTGAGGGGGCTATTTTTTGACTTCCAATAAGAATTATCAAGTTGAGCATGAGGAGTCATTAGTTTTCAGACATTTCTTTCAAATCACCATGTGCCTGTTTTGGTACATGTTTTCTCTGTGCAGATTTTTCTAAAGAAAACTGATCTAATGTAGAATTTAGCCCTGATTTGAGTAGAGATTAAACCAGATGACTCCTAAGGAGTCTTCCAACCTAAATTCTTCTGTGATTCAACTTTGGTGGATAATTCCTCTCCATGTCCAATCAGGCAAAATGATTTTTGAACCTATAGTTACAATAAAGTCAAAAATGCCTCACCACCCTCACAGCAAAGAATTTCTTCCTAATATCTAAACTAAATCTGTCTGCCTTCAGAGATGTCTACCTGCAAAGACTCAGCTCTTCAAAACAGTGGTTTTCTTCTGTGGTGTGTTGGCAGACATGTGTGGGGAGGGTCAGTTCTAGGTTGGGACCTCTAGGGGTTCCCATAATACAAATAATAATAATAGTAAAAAGAAGAAAATGACTTGTGATTTCTTATGAAATAATTACCCATTCTCCTTGACAGATGCAAACTGAGTGACTGTTCTGTGTGCACCAGCCTTACAAAAGCAAGACTGTATTTTGCATTCTTGGACTGACCTTTTCAAGAAGGATTTGGGGAGCAGCTTTGCATATCTGTATGTGCAACAGGCAAGAGCAGCTTCCATCATTAACAAGTTTAGTATAGCTCCTATTGAATTTCTATTGCCAAGGGAAAGTTGCTGTGAAAAAAAAAAAGCAAAAGCTATTGAGCAGAATTATATTTGAATTTGAGTTGCTGTAATGTAGAATAAATGCTTGGCACAAAAAGGGCTGTTCTGTGCCTAAAGGTGCCTAAAGATAGGCTTTCACCTTCCCCTGCCACAGGCTTCTAATATCACCACGTGGAAATCCCTCGATTGCCATGCCTCACTTATTTGTCTGCAAAATGAAACTATTGGCCAGTTAACAGAACTGACACAGTCCAGGTTAAATATATGCTCATTAAATGTGCTGATAATGTCAGAGAGAGAATGCATAATGCAAATGATCAGTGCTACTCTAGTTGTAAGGCTGGGGCTGTCCTGGAAGACAATGTGCACCTCTGGGCGTACGCCCAGAATTGTTGCTGCCTCTGACAAGCTCACAACGTGGGGAGGTGAGAGGGCTCTCTTCATGCTGAGTGCCTGCCTCTCAATCAGCTGAGTAATTAAGTGTTTGTTTCTTTCCAGATGAGTACAAGAGCAAAGTAGCCTGTGAAGATGACAAGCTGAGGCTAAGCTGTAAGAAGAGCATGGTGATAGCCATTTACTCTGCTATCTTTGGAAGGACACAAGGAGGCAGCCTGGAGTGCCCATACCAAACCCTGGGGATGCCCATGATTGGTAAGCAGGGGAACGGCTTGACAGAGCACACTGGTCTGGGCAGTGTGACGTTATTTACTGTCATCATGATAATGCTGGCACAGATCCTGGTTAAGAAAAGCAGGACTGGCACATGCAACCTCCCACAGTGGCACTCTTGATGTGTGGTACCTTGTTACAGAGTCACAGAATCTTCATGGTTGGAAGGGACCTCTGAGATCATTGTGTCCAACCATACACACACCAAAAACCCAACTGAACAACAAAAAAAAAACCCAACCCCCACACTCCCCCCAGAAAATTCACCCAACTCAACAATTTCAGCCACTAGAGCATACCCAGGAGGGCAACATCTACACGTTTCTTAAATACCTCCAGGGATGGTGACTCAACCACCTCCCTGGGCAGGCCCTTCCAGTGCCTGACCACCCCTCTCAGTGAAGTCATTCTTCCTAATATCTAATCTAAACCTCCACTGCTGCAACTTCAGACCATTTCCTCTGTTCCTGTCATTGTTCACTTGGGAGAAGAGGTGAAGACCCACCTCTCTGCAACCTCCTTTCTGGTAGCTGTAGAGGGCAGTGAAGTCTCCCCTCTGTCTCTTCTTCTCCAAACTAAACATGCCCAGTTCCTTCATGTGACTTGTTCTCTAGACCCGTCACCAGCAAGGTGGCTCTCCTTTGGACACGCTACAGCGCTTCAGTGTCCTTCTTGTAGTGAGAGGTCCAGAACTGAACACAGTACTCAAGGTGGGGTCTCACCAGTGCTGAGTACAGAGGCACCATGACTTCCCATTGTTAACCAGCAGTGAGCTTTATCATAAGCGTCAGACTGAGGATCTGCTAGATGCCCTCTCCAAATCACCAAGCAGCAGATGTTTAGCAGATCAATCAAATTATATGCTTGAATTTCTTATTCAGCTTTCTGTCCTCCTGGTGGTTCATGCATAGAACCTCCATCTATACTGTGGAGGAGCATATTATTGGCGCATGTCATGGACCATCTGTGGCCAAGTCAAGCCTTGACATTGCATTTAAACTTTTACTGAAGATAAAGTAAGGGGTGAAAATTCTAAATCCAAGTTTGTAAATTGCATCATGCTTTGACTGATTTACACTGCCTTCAAGTAGCTTCTTTACTCTCAGGCTATATGTTAAGATCAATACATTTAAAAACACTGACTAGAACTGTCTGTTCTTGAGCTGATGTGAAATGAGTTTGAGTATATTAGGCTGTGGCAGGGAGAGCATATGTCTGCAGTGTGAAGTCCTGTGGTCAGCATTCCTCATCATCCTTCTCTGCAAAAGTGAGAGGGAATGAACCGTTTACCCGAAGGAATTGCTTCTGGAGTGGGGAAAGCTCCAGAGGGGGCTTTAAAGGGAAGCTTGAGCTGTTGCTATTGCCTCTGCTTATATCTGTTAAGCTGTATCTGGGGATCTTTGGCTTCACAGCTGCTGATCCAGTGCCCTTAAGGAGTTAAGTGCTATTCAAATGGAAGCATGTGAAGTGACTGCTTGGAAATAGGATCCGAGGGTGATGGGTAGGAAGCCACAAGTGGAATCAGGCCAGTCAGGTTATTTGTGCGGTGTGGTGGGTGCCTTCGTTGCGGAGCTGTGAAAATCTGAGTGCTTGCAGCACAGCTGAGCAGTTCAGGATCTCTTACCCAGTCCTATGGTTCAGATGCATGGCAGGAGGAGTCGTTGTCCTCTTGCAAGTTACCTCCTGTCTCCCGAGGTGACCTGTGTCCCTGGATATGCTCCTGTTTTCCCCCAGCTGCCAGAGAGAAGAAGCCAAAACAGGTTAGCCTAGACCTCTTTCATGTGGTGTTTGGGATGGGCTAAGGGTGCACACGCTGGTGCTGTGGTGGTTTGGCTGGGTGATAACTTGCTGAATCAGCGAAACTTGATGGGTTTCTAGCGTATACCTGAGAACCGCTCCGTTGTCCTTGCTGAGAGGGTAGAAACAGGCACATACTGGTACACTGGGACCTGCTCTTAAACATCAGTGTGAAGCAAAACTCTGTGAAACCACAAAAGGTAAATTTTACTCTGCTTTGCTGAGATACAAAGTCCCTAAACTTGTAGTGGCTGGGAACAGGGTACATGGTACTAGCAAACAGGGCTTGAGGTAGAGGAGCTGGGAGGGCAAAGCTGTAGCTCAGAGAATAAGCAGTGAAGTGTGACAGCACGTGCCAGGCTCTCTGTAGTGCTTGGATGTTTCAAACTGGCCTTGGGATCTTTACAAATTGGGATGTTTGCCCAAGGAAATAAGGTATCAGATCCTAGAGTGTAGCATGCAATGTGCTGCTGGGACAAGGCAGGGCCTTCCTCCAGTGTCAGCTGTTAAATGAAACCAGTTACAAGAGCAGGCTGAGTACCAGACAATGTAGTGCCAAGCCAGGGTGGGAATGCCGAGGTAGCTTTACGCTGAAATTCACTGCAAGGTTTTAAGCCGTGGACTGATGCTAAAAATGACATTTTTTTTTTGGTAGGAGTGAATATCTGTGTTTGGAGTTTCCGTGGTCTTGGTATCTGCTCACTCAGCCTGGTGCTGCTGGGGGGGATGGGGATGTCCTGCCTGTGTAACAGCAAAGGGAGGGTGGGAAGTGTCTCTGGGGAACGTCCTGCAGGGCTGGGGATGAGAGATGAGACACTCGCCAAGGAGCAATGCCTTCCTGAGGCTGTCCCAGGCATTTGAGCGTGAAAGACACAGTATAGCTGTTGATGCTGGTGATCCCTGCATCTTGAAATCCTCTGAGTGGAAGGTGGGTGTGAGGGAGCTTAGATAAATCAATGAGTGCGCGGGTGGTCTTTCAGCTCGCTGTGCTCCATTTTTCAAATCCCAGCTATATTTTAGAGTGTTTGTCTGGGTCTGCTAGGTGTGTTCAGCAACAGCTTGCCGATCCCCCTTGGCATGATGATGTTGCCGATGCTACAGGCAGTCTCTGCTTATCGTGAGCTTGCCCTGCCTTCCTTTCATCTATTTTCTGTGAACTGACCCAACGGGACAGATCTATGGTGATGTAGGAAAAGCAGAGGTGAGTTGTGGTTATCGCTCCCCCTTTTGGCCCCGCAGGAGAAACTGGCGTAGGATCCATTTGCAATCCAAATCAGCGAAAAGCACGTTCACACCATGCTTCCTTGTGGCTTGCTGCAAGAAATAACAGTCTTACTTACATCAGCAGCGCTGAAATGGGTGGTTGTGCTCCCACTTGCCACTAGCAATTGTGGGAGCGGCGTGCAGACTCCCCCAACCTGCTCCAGAAACCTTACTCCTGCCACGGGCCTGCCTAGCCCAGCAGGCAACTCTGTTCCTTCAGGAGCAGGTGAAAACATCCCGGCTTATAAATCAAAGCTTTCTCTAGCTGGAGAACATTTCCCTGCACGTTTCTACAGCCCCTGCAATACGGGAAGGCTGCTCCATGACAGCCTTTGATCCCAGACATTTGTGAGGAGCTGATCTTACAAACATGACCATATGACTCAGACTTCACGGCAGCGTTCAGTTCCCGTAAGGCAGAACCCAACTATGATCTGCACATGGAAGATTTATTCTGTTTGAATTTCCTGGGACTTGATGATTTGCGTCAAATCTGGCCTTGGCAAAGGGCCTTTTCCTGGGAAGTAGGTCCTGGACAAGTTTGCAGTGATTATTTTTATCCAGGCAGCATGAGTTACTTGATGAGTGAAGAACTCATACTCACCCCAAAGGTGGGGAAGGGTATCTTTTCTTCCTGTCCTAATGAAAAACAGTTCAGAAAATCTTATTCCATTTTTTATGTGAACAAAATGCACATTTGGGTTGAATTTAGAAACCTACTGCTTCTACAGATGAGGCTTTTAAAGAACTGAGGTCTAAGATGGGAAGGGGGGTGGGGTATTATATATATTTTTGACTCTACCATAAAGTAAGGGAACCAGTAATTTGTTTCTGCCTTGAAAAACAAGACCTTGTACTCCTGTAGGAGTGTTGAGAAGATGCAGTCCACTAACAGTGAGATCCTTGGATTCTGCAGGGACATGAGGTACATTTGGTGCTCAGGTGGAGGGATCTGAAGTATCATGGGGAGACCTTATAGCAGCCTTCCAGTATCTGAAGGGAGCCTACAGGAGAGCAGGAGAGGGACTCTTTGTCAGGAAGCCTAGTGATACGACAAGGGGTAATGGTTTTAAACTGGAAGAGGGGAGATTTAGATTGGATATTAGGAAAAAATTTTTTACTGTGAGGGTGGTGAGGCACTGGAACAGGCTGCCCAGGGAGGTTGTGGATGCCCCATCCCTGGAAGTATTTAAGGCCAGGTTTGATAGGGCTTTGAGCAACCTGGTCTAGTGGGAGGTGTCCCTGCCCATGGCAGGGGGTTGGAACACGATGATCTTCAAGGTCCTTTCCAACTCTAACCATTCTATGATTCTATGACTTTGCAGCCTTTTAACAGCCGTGTAACGCAGCCATCGTTGTGTTGCTTTTGGGTGATATAAGATCCCCAAGTCAGACTCCACACACCACGCCATGCTAGACGCGTGCTTTCTCTCTGCCTAATGTCTATAGGAACGTGCTTAGCATCTGTGAAGGGAAAGTTATTGTGAAGAACTCCATCCTATCCCTGTCATGTTAAAGAGAAAATCTGCCAGGATCCTCTTTTAACTGGAAACATGCTGAAACTTGTGTCTCTGACTGTAATGGGAAACCCCTGCAAACAGCTGGACCCCTCCTTGAGTGTCTTGGGAACTCTGAAAAGCTCCTCAAGGAATTTGACCTTATTTGTAACTCTCTTAATAAAGCCTCTGCTTTGCTGGCAGCATGTGCAGAGACAATACACAGAGCATAGGGAGGTCTCTGGGGAAAGGGTTATTTGCAAGCAACAAACCATTAATATCCCTCAGCCCAATGAGCCCTTTGCCCCTTTATCATGCTGGTTACAGCTGCCTTTGCCTGTGTCTCTGAGCGACTTGTTTATAGCAAGAGAAGCCAATTTTAAAAAACGGCCTTTTCCTACTTGTATCTGAGTGCAAGGCAATGATCTAATTAGGAGACTGAGGAGGAAGGACTTGGATATAAAACAATTACCCATTTTATCATTTAGTGGAGTGACATCTTTGGTCGTATTCAGGGCACCTGACACGTTCACATACACATTTTTAGGGTAACTACCCCCGTGAACCACAGAGAGTAAGATGGGCGTGTTCAGCTGACCTCTAACATCAGGATCCAGGTCTCCTTCTCAAGGACCCTGTCTCTCTCCATCATGGCTACAAAGAGCCCACAGCAGTTAAACTCCTCAGCTGGGTAGAAGGAATCTGGGCTTGGTTTCGGAATCGGTGCAAGGTCGTGGGAACTCTGGCTCCAAAGCCTCTTGGAGGCTAGCTTTGGGTCGTGGTGCGTGGGTTAAGATGAGTAGTCTGCTGAGGAGTGAAATGTCCTTGTCACTTAACGTACAAGTTCTCTCTGGTGCCTCTGTAAGGGGAAAATGGACGTGTTTACAGAGCCCTGAGGAAACTCAGATGGTCAGTGGCACTCTCTAACTCGCTGGGTCTGATAACGCAAGAGCGGAGGAAAGAGTTCAGCAAAGGAGCCTGTGCCTTAGGTGCTCATTCCCTGGCATTTTTCATTTTAATGCAGCGACAGAAGGTGAGCCAACCCGGTTTGTTTTGATTTCCTCCTCTTAATGCAGATGTATATGTGACTTGAATCAGAACCTTCACAGTCCCTTGTACAAATATTTACTACACCGTGTAAATAATGAACCCTTCCAGTTTGTTTATCTGTGATCAGATCTAGCATGTGAACAAGTATGAAATACGTGCAGTAAAATATATCCGTTTTATTCCATGGTACATGTTTCTGTTCCTGCCAACACAAGAGCTGGTTTTAAGAGACTGCTGCCCCTCCGGCCATGCATTTCTGGCTCTCTTCTGCTTCACCACCCGTGACCATTTTCCATCCCGCCTTTCCATCAGTAGGAGGTTGGGGCTGTGCTCTAATCTTGATCTGAGGCGAAACGCTTAAAAACAAAAGGCCTCCAAATTGTGGACCCGGGGCGATGGAGGAATAATAACCTCTGGCGCTGGTGGGGGAGACGGGGCATCACCTGAAATACGTGTTGGCCAGATAATGCTGTGTGGCACAGCTTGTCCTGCAGCAGATCTGAGTGCTTGTGGCTGAAACGCTGTCATGCTACATCCTGCTTTCACCATGCGGGAGATGACGGCCTTTAAGATGGCTGGGTTTGTGGGATGAGCAGCAGATGTGGGAGGGAGCCAGGCTACGTCTTTCTTCTCTAATGTGCACACGAAGCTTCCAGAGCGCGCCTGCCTGTAGGTGTGACTCTGTGTGCATTTGATTTACATTCAGCGCAGAATCTACTTTATTATGTGTGTAGCTGATGATTAAGAACATGTTTTTAGAGGCCAATCTGTTTGTATGTAATAAAACCCACAAGTATCCAAAAAGCTAAAGCTAAATAAATATCAGTTGCTATTTAATTCATATATAATACCTTATTAAATTTAAATTGAAATGAAATTCTCATTCAGGATGCTGTTAAAGTGGGACAATGCCTGCTTTCAGAATGTTGTTTTTCAATTTTAGATACTTTTGCGTGTTTCACTTTTTGTCTCAAAACACCAGGAGGTAATTAAAATCACTTTACAGCTGTTTCTGGAAAACTCAAACTATTGTTGGATTCCACAGAGCCATAAAAAATGATTTTTATGAAGTTGGGTTTATATGCACACAATGGCTATTTTTTAGGAAAAAAAATGAAAGAAACCATTCAAATTTGCTTCTGGGCAAGATCTTTCTCAAAGCCAAAGTTCAACTTGGTTTTAAAAAAGTTGTTTACGGGGGAGTATGACCCCATGCAGTGGTTGTAAATAAAAGTTCTGAAAGTAGGGGTTTAAATAGCTCTAGCGGCCTCTGTGATGATATTGGTATGATATTTGGGGAAGTGGGTATTTGTACCAGTAGTATCAGCTTCTTTGGTAGACGATCTTATAAAAGATGCCTATTGCCCAACTATTCGTTAAAAGCAAATCCTGAATATAATCCTAGTGATAAAAGGGAAGAATCTAAAGGATTTAAATTGATAGAATCTCAGCTTATTTCCATGGGGTTACTCTGAATGAAAACCAGTGTAGCTGGTTCAGAACTCATCAAGTTCCTCTTAAAATAACTTGGGTGTCACTCAAGAATATTACAAAATTACTGTGATGGTGAATGCCGAGCCTGAGAATCAAAGGTAATGGGAAACCCATGAGGCTACGAGCACACCGTGCCTTGTTTTAGGAACCCAGGGCAAGAAGTGACTTGCAGATTGTGTCAGCTGGGTAGGCTCTTAAAGAATGTGGGCTGGTTCCACAGCTTCCAAAGTTCAGACCTTGCTGCAGCTGAGGTATAGGCACTTGTTGAGCTCTGCTCGTGTTCAGGAGGATGCTTTTGTTGGGCTGTAACGAATAGGAAAGACAGATGAGCTCAAGGACTTCACAGAGCAGTAGATGCCTTGAATGTGGCATCTCTATTTTGTACTGGGTGAAGCAAGAGCTCTTAGCTTCTTTGCTTTTTATCCTGAATTCCTTACGGCCCACAATCAACTCTTCTCTGCTGCAAATTAAATAATAATTTTACTGTCATTGCCAGACCAAAGCTGCTTTGTTCTCTGAGACTTCTCGGAGCCAGGTTTTCAGCCTCAGATTTTCACTTTAGCCCCCAAAACTGCAAAATGTTATTAATTTGCTCAACTTTAGGCACTTCGAGTCAGTCTCTGCAAAACTGGAGCCTCATGTATTTTATATGAGTTCTAGTTCCAGAACCAAAGGTGATAAGACGATTTGAGTTGAAGTTAATAAACCAAGTGTTTCTAAATGTAACTATAGCATTTATAATTAAATCTGCAATCAATCCTTCACTTGCAGTCTCTAGATGTGAGTAGTTTCTTTTAAGATTGTTTTCTCTTTTCTGGCCTACTGCTGAAGTTTCCGAAGTTTTATGAAGTGTGTGGTGAGTAATTTTGCTGCCTCGTTCATTAAAACATACTTTTTAATGTAAAGCTGGCCTTCACTGCACATCCTTGTAATGTTTGGATGTAGATTTCTCTTTTAGCCAGCTGTTTTCAGTGACATTGTGCAAGACACAGACACATTATCAAGCTGCACCAAGGCAAAGTTCTCTACTGCTCTATGTTATAATGATGATGGCAATTTATATCAGAAATCCAGCTCAACCTGATACCAGAATACCCGGAACCGCCAAAGCAAAGACCAGATAGAAAGTCCCTCAAATATTAAAGTTCACAGAAAAAGAAACAACTCACTGGGTCTGAAACTGTTGTCAGGGAGGTAGACTCTTCTTGGCCTCAAGGCTGACCAGGAGGTGCTGGCGCATCTTTCTGACTCTGTTCTGTACAACATCAGGTAATACTTTTACCACAGCTGGTGAGCAGGGACCTGCAAAACCACAGCTGATGTGTGGGCCCCACTGACCCTTCCCCACCAGTCCTCACTGCAAATCCTTTTCCGCAGCCCAGTGGCTTATCAAGAAAATTTCTCCTGAGTCTGTGCTCAGAAGCGCTTTTAACAAAACAAATAAATTTCTATTATTTTCCTACCTGAAAAGGGTTTTCATGTGCTTGGAACAGATTGACTGTGCGGGTTTTGTGAAGCCTGTTCTGTTCTGGCTTCCAAACTGGCAGCCTTTTAATTGGTTTGGGTCTCTGCTGCTGAGCTTTCCTCTTTACGCACCTGCTTCTGCATCTTTTCTTGTTTAAGGACTGTCTTTTGTTTCCAGTCTTCATGTTGGTTGATCTTGAGGGCTGGGTATCTGTAGTTTGGTTTTCTCCCTCTTGTCTTCCATGCTTCCTGTGATTCTAAACCAAACTCACTTCTTGTGTCCTGTGTAGAGGCTTGTGTTCCATGGTGAGGAAGAGAAACGCGTCGTATTTCTGTTGCCCCCATCTGAAACTGTGTGACAGTGTTATGCTGAAAAACGAATTACCTTCCCAGGCTGCTTATTGTACAGAGAAAGTGGACAATCCCCATCTTTATTAACTCTCTTCTGTAGTAGCTTTTAAAGAGAACATGAAAGTTAATTGGCATTGACTAAGCTGCCTGGGGTTTGATATACTGCACGTGCTGCAGACTGCCTCATCAATACTCTATGAAGGCATCCTTCACAGGCTGCTAGCATGGCTAGTTTTGGCTAATTTAGCAGCTGAAGCAGAGGCTCAGACACCTCCAGCAGCTGTGAAGGAATGTAGACATCAGCCTCACCCGCAAGGCTGGAGTTACTTTCTTCCTGTTTACGTCCTTCTTGTCCTTCCATCAAAGTTGGCTTTCTCTTTTGGCCGATGAGTAGGTAACCACAGCGCTGATTCAGACATCTGTCAGATTCCCTTGCAGGAACTAAATTTCTCTCCTCTTAGTTAATTGACTCTTGTATCTTCCATCTTTCATTCTGTCCTCGCTGTTTCATAGCTCTCAGCAAGTAACTTTTCCTTTTTCGTTCTTTAGCAAGAAGTCATGCTGCATGTTTTGGAGAAAAATCCCTGCCTCTGCCTGGGAGGAGTTTCCTCCTAGAGCTATTACTTGTTTGTAAATGACTTTGCTAAAGGGAATATTTATCTTAGGATTTTCCTTTCACCTGCTCTTCAAAAAATAGCAATGAAAGTTAGGGTTCTGCTGGCTGTTTTCACTGGAGATGTCGATCTGCTCTGATGCCTTTACGCTGAGCCAAAGCGTGCCACAGAATTCATCTCTTGATTAGGTACCATCAGTCCTCTTCCAGTCCATAATCACTTATGTCACATGCACTGCTGGAAATAGTATTTTAGGCAGTGATTCTCCTTCTGAAGCCTTTAATTAGAACCAATCACTTCGTCCTTTTGATACTTCAAGGTCTTATACTTTACTGGTTGAAAAAAATAGAATGAGTGCTCCAATTTTTGTGTTAAATTTGTGGACTTGGAGAGAGTGCATCCTCTGACAAGTGGGAGTAGTTTTCTTCTTGGGCTGTTTTTCTTTTTTCCAAGTGCACACGTGATTCTTATGTGGAATATGGGCATACAGGACTCATATGCAAAGAAGCTATAGAGATTAGTGATGGAAGAGAGATCCAATGCTCAGATGAAACAGTAATTATTACAGTGAGCAGTGAGAGAGTGCCAACAGTCCTCTGGTCTATGAAGGAAAGGATGAATTGGCTTTTTCTCTCGTCTGACACAACAGACAATACTGGGATGTTCTCCATAGATGTGCTGCCTTTCCAGTTCCACAGACAGCCTCTGGAAAACCACTACCTGACAGCCTTACAGCACGCTAACATAGTCAAACGTGCAGGTCCTGCTTGCTCTGGACAGCCTGCCTCCTCTGTGCAGGAACCTGCCTTTGCAGGCTCGATGTGGATGTGGCAGATGAATCTGATCACAAAGTTAACAGAGGCACAGATGTTCCTGAGCATATGGCATGTGCCCAACTCCATTGTGGGATTAGTCATCCATCTCAAAAGTAGGTGTCTAAATCTGTTTCTGGATCCATCTGTGATGACTGCTGCTTTGGAAGAGGCTCGGATCTCCTCCAGAGCATCTAAGAGTTACCATAATGCAGAAGTTAAACTGTTTGGAAACATTCTTTCAAACCCAGATAGGCTTTGCAAGCAAAAGCAGCAATTTATGGCTTGGATTTCAGATTTGGATGTGTCACCCTTATTGGAGAAAAACAAGTAACAGTGAGTAACCAAAGTAACGGATGTGATTAATAGGCGTTAGCTCCAATTCCTTTTTTTTTTTTTCACCAGGAAGAGGTAATAAAGAAGTAGTCATGCTGGGAAGCAGCCTTAAACTGCCTAAACCCCATTCATTGTGGCGAGCTTGATGATACGGACATTACATCACTGAGACTGATTCCAGTTTTGAAGCCAATGCTCTCTGCGAGCTGTGGCTGGCGAAATCCTCCAGCACGGCTTCGTTGCCATCTGATTTGGGTTTTTACCCTCTCGCAGACTGGGCTAATAAGACAGTAGATCTGGGAGTATTATCATGCTAAATGCAGCTGGTAAGATGAATTAGCTACTGAGGGTGTAGACTGAGTTGTGAAATGAAACTGGCTGGCTGGCTGCCTTTGTGGGGTGATCCGGTGGAAGGGAATTTACCTTATACTGGTAGCAAGGGTGGAGGGACGTGCAACTTCTAGAAAGCAGGGCCAAGAGTAAAGAGGATAAAGCGAGCTGATCCCACCCTCCCCGAAACCCAGACTTTGGTTTAAAATACCCTGTTCCAAAAGCACAGCTGATATCTTTAAGCGCTTTCACATGTGGAAGTTTCACCGTAGCCAGGATTCCCATTTGCTCTTTGGCAGTGTACTGAAGCAATCCAAGACTAATGAAAGCCAAGGGTAACTCTGACCCAGCCTGTGTGAGTGGGCTCTCTATCATCTGTGAGGTCTTAAAGTGGTTTTTATTGCTCTGCTATGGGATTTGAGCTTTGTGGGCTTTAAAAGGTTCTCGGCAGGGGCCTGGCTCTGCTTAACAGTACTTACATCAGACTCAGGGATACGGTGTTGGCATCCGTGGTTGTCCCTCCCTGAATCTCAGATACATGGGACACTTGTTTGTCACTGATGTCAGGATGGTATTTCATGTAGCATTTGCAGTTTGCATTTAGCAAATAAACAAGTAGCAAAAGAAAAGCCCTGATTGAGCAAGCTACCTGGTGCGACAAGAATGCCACATCTTTTCTTCCTTTCCTGAGGACCTGGAAAATGTGAATTTGGCCAGCTGCAGGGAACTATAGCCCAACTCTGCTCTACCATGTTGCTGAGCTTGGCTTCCCTGCATCTTTTTGATAGTTAACTGCATGATTTATGGGTAAGAGAGCTTCTGTTTTCTTGTCTCTGTGAGCTCTGGGAATGGGCTCCTGGAGGTGAAAACTTCTGACCTGGAATCACCTCCTGAATCACCTCCAATGTACTTGGAGCTCTCACTTCAACCCAGTTCCCCAAGGACTTGTTTACATCTGAAAGTTAAATTACCTACGTGCACTTGATAACAGCCAACAGGAGTGATGTTGAGTGCTTTTATACTCCAGAGACATGGAGGTAAAAGAAAATACCATCTTGTCACTTCTAGAGCTCTGAATGACATGGTGGTGACTTGGTGACTGCGATTTATGAGGGTGTGGCAGTCTCATCTATCACTCAGTCACATCTCAGATGTGTTATTGACATCTTCAGGGCTAGTTAGGGAAGGGCTAAAGATGCTTGAATATGACATTTTGGCATCCAGCTAAATGACCTCCTTATCACAAGTCCTTTGAAGCGTATAAGGAAGACAGTCCCGTTTGGAGGTTTCAATTGCCACTTTTGCATTTTTCAGTTCAATGTGTTATGTGGAGGATGAACGTATTCACAGATCATAAAAATGAAGAGGGGAGACCAAGCTAATTTCAGTATCCATATAGTCCTCCCTCAAACTGTAGCTGGCTGCTTGCCCTGCCATTTACAGGAGTGTACAAGGCATTTGTACTTAGAAGTTGTGTGGAGGAAAACATGGAAAATTCCCTGTTGTGACAAAAAGGAAGTCTTTGAAGTGAGTACTTTGTCAAATTTTGTCCATAGAATCCATTTCTTTTTTTTCAGGACTGGAAGTATATGACTGATTCCAAGAGAATACCTCAGGCATTGCTATGGGGAAAATGAGATGAGTATTTGGATTTACCATGTAGCAGTTGTTGGTAGAGTTTAGTTGGATCTTGTAACGTGGGTACCTCAGATGACTTTCTGCCACTCCGACACTCACCAGATTATGGTGCTCATTAGCATTTGGAGGTCAGTGGCAGTGGTGAAGACTTGCCTAAATTGTGGCTGTTTGCTAGAAGAGCCAAGGAAATGAAGTACTACAAGAAACCTTCACAATGCTATGGTGAAACCAAACTGGCAGCCACTCACAATATTCATTAACATCTTCAACAATGACCTGGATAATGGGATGGAGTTTGTAGTTGGTACCAAATTGGACAGGATGGTTGTTACAGTAGGGGGTAGAGACCCTGAGGAACCTCAGTGAGCAGGAGAAACCTTATGAAACCTTGTGAAGTTCAACAAAGGCAAGTGCAAAGTTCTGCAACAGCACAGACTAGGAATCAGCTGGGTACAAAGCAGCTCTGCAGTAAAAGGACCAGTTGGTCTTGGTAGACAACAAGCTGAACATGAGTCAGCGGCGTAGTCTTTTGGCAATGGTGGCTAAGTGGATACTGGACTTTATTAGTAAGAATATTGTGAGCACATCAAGGAGAGGGTTTATTCACTGTATTTGGCTTTCCAATACTCCACTTAACTGGAACACTGAAGTGTCTGGTCGAGGCTCCCCATACAAATTAATATGTTGAAAAATTGGAGCAAGTCCAGTGAAGGTCTACCAAGCTGGTCAGAGGATTGGAGCACACAGCATATGGGGAAACGCCAAGGGAACCTGGGTTTGTTTGGTCTCAGGGAGGGAAAGCTCAGGGTGGGATCTTAGTGCTGTTTTCTACTACCTTATAGATGGCTCTGCAGAAGACTGTTCCTGGAAACAGACAGAAAAAACACAGACAAACACCAAAAGCAATGAACACAAGTTGCAGCAATGAAAATCTGATGAGATACAAGGAAAAAATTCTTCACCTGGAGAGCGGTTTAGCTCTGGAACAGGTGCCCAAGGAGTTTGGGGAATATTTATCTGTGGAGATTTTCAAAACTTGCCTGGGCAAATTCCTGGGCAACCTGATGTAACATCAAAGCTGGCTGTGCTTTGAGGAGGAGGTTGGACTGGATAGGCTCCAGCTATTGCTTCCAAATAAATTGTTGTATGATTTATCTGCTGCAGTCCCAATGGGGGACTTTTTTTTCCTGGATGTAGTTTCAATATTAAGGTTTGCAAAAAGTCCATGTAAAAGAGGCTTTAAAAATCTCAGTGCCTTAATTTCTATGCTAGGGGAGAGTCTCTCCTGCTTTTCTGCTCATTATTTTGGCTTGTGCAGCTTGAGTGGAGCAGCCTGAGAATTGGAGAGTTGAGGATTTCACTACTGGTATTTGTGAATATGGAGGTCTGGTCTGTGCCTAAAGAAGCTGGGTATCTAAGGCTACATGTATACATATTTGTCATGTTTACATGCAAAACTAACAGTGCCAGAGCCTGGGCACAGATAGTGGACATAGGTCTGTACTGTTAGATTGTATTATGGTCCATGGCATGGTTAGTTGACTTGGCTCAACTAACACTTTCCTAGGCACTCCAGAAGATGCTTTGAGGTCAGTTATAGGACAGAGACTGGGTATCACCACTCTGTTTTGAAAGGTAAAACTGTTTAATAGCATGGATGTGGGTTGTTCCTCCACGGTGGGAATCAGGACCAGGGAATGGGCCAGGGTTAGTTTTCATTTACCAGTGAACAAGTGGCTGAAGGGCATAGGCTGGACCTGGGCACTATTAAAATACAAGCAGGGTTTGCAGTGTTAGGACCTGCTCTGGCAGATGGATTTATGTGGAAGAGGCTCTCTGCTTGGATGTTGTAACTCAAACTACGTCTGTATTGGTGGTGGGGCTGGAGAAGGGGGTAGAGCAAGGTCCCATGGCTGTCTGTAGGCAGTATGGCATGTTGTTTTCAGTGGGTAGCATGGGCAAAGCTGTCCTCTCCTGGGGAAAATAAAGGTGCAGCCACTACCTGGTAAAGGTGGGATCAGGATTGCGCTCATCTACTGTCTATGCATCAACTACTCTGTGCTGTGAGAAAGAGCTTGCTGCCTGTCCCTGTGGCTGGCTGACCTTGTGTCCATGCAGCAAAACCTTCTTCCATGTACTCCCACTCCTTTCCATCCGAAATACCCAGGGAGGCCTTCTGAAAATGGATGATTGGAACTAGCCCTGTTAGGCTTTATTGCCTGTTTGGGGTAATGCTAGTGGGCAAAATAACCCTAAGGAACAGGGTAGCACTTAAACAAGGAGGATAATGGTGTGTCCAGATTTGAACCCTGTTTGGTTTCCTAGTGCAGATAGCACTGCTAAAGTCAGTATGGATGGAGAACGAAGCCTGCTCAGAACTGCACAGGAGGAAGAAGGTCACTGATACCAAGACATGCCTGGTGATGACTAGAAAAGCTGGTGATGTTAGCATGAGGGTATGTAACTGACGGAACTCCTAGGAGTGGTTCCAGTGTGCTGAACCTACAGATCTGGCACCTGATTCACAGGATGATATAGGGTTGGAAGGGACCTCTGGAGATCTTCTAGTCCAACTGAAGAATCAGGCCAGATTGTTACGTGGGACAGCAGAGTCTGGGTTGTTACCACTCATTCCTACACAAGGAGTGTTCCAAAGGCTGAACATCTCTGGTGGCATTGTGTGCAAAAGACTTGTTGTANTGGGGGGGCAAGGGCCCTGTGCAGACAGCCATGGGATGCTGTCTGTTTTGCTTGAGAACAATAACAGTGGAAAAGAATAGGCGCCCTCCATGAAATCCTGCACAGTGCTTAGATTTGATGAGTTTCTCGAACTGGACATTTGACAAAAAGACAATAAGGCAGAGTTGCTGCATGCCAGATGTTTCCACTGGAACCTCTGACACTCATCGGATCAAAAATCCCCTAAGGAAGTTTGGGTGGTTCAGTATGAAATTGCTCACATGGGGCCCTGTTCTTTTGTCATTTGCAGCATGAGAAATCCTGCTTTTGGTTTGAGAAAAAAAGACACGTTGCCCTCTAGGCTTAGTTTTCTGTGGCTTTCCTGTGTTTCTCATGGTTTTCGTTGTTCTGTTTGTTCTAGCATTCAATACCTTTTTGGGTTCATTTTCCCTTTCTCTGCCTCCTGATGAGTGACCAAAAGGGGTTTGTATTCCTTCTCTGTAGCATTCCTGTTGCTTTTAGCAGCAGCTTACTGTTGAAGAAATATCTTCTTGTCAGCATCCTCTTGTGCTTGGCCCTGGCTGGTCAGTAAAAGCAAATTATGAGTTTAGCACCTAAAAGTCTGAGAACTTGGTTGCACAAATCATTTTCACCTTAGCAGAGGAAACAAGCACAACCTACTTGATAGAAAATAGTATTGGGGAAAATGGAATGAAATAGAATAGAATATTTCTATAGGGACCTAAAGCAATTATCTAGTCTGATTGATGATCTGACCACTTTAGGGCTCACCCAAAGTTAAAGCATGTTATTAAGGGCATTGCCCAATAGGCTCTTTAAACATTGACAGGCTCAGGGGCATCAACCAGCTCTCTAGGAAGCCTGTTCTAGTATCTGACAACCCTCTTGATAAAGAAATGGTTCCTAATGTCCAGTTTAAACCTCCTCCAGAGGAGCTTTGAACCGTCCCCATGTGTCCTGCTACTGGATCCCAGGGAGGAGAGATCAGTACCTCCCTCTCCACTTCTCCTCCTCAGGAAGCTATAAATATTTACCTGTGCAAAATTTAAAGTCCTGACTTTAAATCCATGACATTTATACTTGTATGGAATAAACACTGTTAACAGAATATTTGTACTTGGATGGTAAATGGTAGCTTTATAATTATTTGACCTCATAGTAATCCTCAGTAGACTCAGAAATATGTTATCTTCTAAGAGGGGACAGGGACACTGATCACCTCTCTCTGCAGAAAAGGGGCAGAGGTGGTGACTTAAGACTTGATGTCTTGGACATAACAAAGATTTAAAAAGCTGACCCAAACTCTCCTTATTTCTTCCCCTCAAAAATAAAGCAAGCAAAACCCGGAAAAAAAATCAACCTGCCCAAATCAAATCAGAGTTTTACCCTTCCCTAAAAAGATCACAATGTCCATCTCCCTTACATCCACGAGGTGGTAGTTAGCTAATAACTTTGCACATTAATGTGCCGTCAGTTCATTATCAGACAGCTAAATAAACGCACGGGCATTCCAGATGAATATTATAACTATATGATATAATATTAATATTAAGGCATTTTCTGTTCCTATGGCAGTCTCTTGCAGGGAAGTTTGGAGCATTTCTGGATAAATACATTGGAGTAAGACTCCTAAAATCTGAGTCTTTTTTATGCTTTGCACTGATTTGCTATTGTTAGTCTTTTTACTTTTGTATGACTTTGTTTCTCAGTTAAAGTGAAGATATTGATACCTGTCTTAGAGTCTTTTCAGATGTTTATAGAATAAATGCCAGGTTGAGAAGGAATTATTTTCATTAAGGAGAGCCTTTTTCCCTTTGAAAACAAACCATCTTTTTCTATGGATATATAAGGGTTTCTGATTCTTTGCTGTTCTTTTTGGTAATTTCCTTTCATCAATTTACAATTTATTACCTTCCCATGTAAACACAAAGATTTTGAAATACATGTGGAAAGCTTGTATGTTTGTGCTCTCACAGTCTGCATCTGCTAATTTTTTTCAGACCATTTCTCATGTCAATGAACAAATATTCACAAGTAGGTTTCCTTTTTTCCTTTTAGAGTGTCAGTCGGCTACTGCTCTCCAACTTATGATCAAGCGCTGTCACGGGAAAAGAAGCTGCAGCATATATGCCAGCACCTATGAATTTGGAGATCCTTGTTACCCGGGCATCCGAAAGCATCTTAATGTCATCTACACCTGTGGTGAGTCACAAAATGATCTTAATTTAACTCTCATTGGGATGTGTGTTTGATGAACAGTGGTGTGTAAAAAGAACGAGACTTCTCCGTAACCATACATAAAAAGTTGTTGAGCTTCCAGTTGGCTCCTGGTGACTCTTGTTTGGTCAAGAAGGGAAAGCTGTGTGGATCACCTGAGTGCCTTAAAATCTGTGGGTTTTTTCTGCTCATTTGCTTGATAGAAAAAGTGGCAAACATGCAAATGGTATTTTGTTAACCCATTCAACACTGCCTTTGTAAGGCAGGAAAATCTGCTGGTGCAATCAGTGGCTGCTTACATCCTGAGCGTTAGCATCCTGCCCTTTCATTTGACTGGAGCAACGTTTTGGTTTTCAGTAGGATCCTCTGTACTTTGTTCTGTACTTCTGTTTGTACAGCTGGGCGTCTTCAGCCTGGAGAAGAGAAGGCTGAGGGGAGACCTTATTAATGCTTAGAAGTATCTGAAGGGTGGGTTGAAGGAGGATGGAGCTGGACTCTTTTCAGTGGTTCCCAGTGACAAAAGGAGGGGCAATGGGCACAAGCTGGAACATAGGACATTCCATTTGAATATGAGGAAAAACTTCTTTCTGGTGAGGGTGACAGAGCTGTGGACCAGGCTGCTGATGGGGTTGTCCTATGACAACCCTTCTCTGGAGACTTTCAAGCCCCGCTTGGATGCAGTCCTGAGTGATGTGCTCTGGGCAACCCTGCTTTAGCAGGGGAGTTGGACTGGATGATCTCTAGACGTCCCTTCCAACTCTGACAATTCCATGATTCCGTGATACAGTAGAATAAGACAATTGCCAATCCATACTTATTTACAGTGTTAGTAAAAAATCACTCCCAAAATCTTCAGGTGAACGTTGCAACATTTTCCTAACAAAATAGCGTTATTTGGAAAAAACCACAAACAGTTGGGAGCTTAAGTCACAGCACTGAGCAAACACTGTCCTCCTACTTGACTAGTCGTCTTGTTTTGCAACAGAGAAAAGAATGTTCCTCTCTGAGCTCTGCGGTATGAAAACAATATCAGGTCTGTCTTCTTCCAGTCATGATGTTTTGGTCATTTGTAGCTGATATATCTGAAAATATTTGCTTGAGGGTGTTGTTTATGTAGCTGTTGCTGAGGAACAGCTCAGTTTTTCTCTGTTCCTTTTTACGTTCACCTGGAAGAGGAAATTCTGGTTCTGTTTTGACTCTGTTGATGCTATTTTGACGGCTGAGCATATAGCAGAAGAGGTGCTGGCTGTGTGCCCAGACAGCAACAGGTTTGTGGGTCAATCTCTGTGTGTAACTGCAGGGTGCTGAGTCTGATAGCTGGTATTTGAGATGGAGTCACTGTGGTGTTTCGTATAGTTGCTGTAGCATGGCTGAGGGACACCACCTGGAAGAGCAGAGAGGAATGCAGGACCATCAGGCCCTGAGCTCCTGCCTGGCTGTTGTTTCATTTGGGAGGTGTAGAAGGAAGGTTGAATTTTTTTTTTCTCTTGGTTTCTTTTTTTTGGTTTGAAGTGATGTCACAAGAAGCAGCAAGAGTCTCCATGTAAAGCTTTGTGAATTTTCTAATGAGGAATGTAATGTTGTTATATCGCTTTTCTTGTAAAGTGACTGCAGAAAAGCTTATCCTCATGGGCATTTGATGGAAACCAAAGCAGTGCAGCAGAACAGGAGCTTCATAACTCAAAAATAACTCAACTCAAAACATATAACTCAAAAACCAAACAGAGCCCCATGATGTATTTCCAAGAGGATATCTCCTTCAAAGGCCTCCATAGCCTTATTCTGGCATTGTGGCCCTGGTCCCAAAGTCCACTACAAAAGACATTCATGATCTCTTAAGCTGACCTTAATTTCCTTAGTCATAGCCTAACTGCATCAGGAAATGAGTCGTGCTTGAGAGCACAAAATGGCATGCTTTGCTTTTTAGTGAAAAAGTGGTGAAATCTGCCTCGTCCTTTGAAGGTGGCCATGGCTTCTTTTCAGAACCATGATCTCACATGTCTCTCAGTTGGATTTTGTGTGATCAGTGGATCAGACACATATTTCTCCCCTCAAACAGCAAAATCCTTCAAAATGTGAAAACCACATAAGCAAGAAATCATTCCAGTCCCATGTGTTTGTGTCAGGCTGAAGTAAATCCTGGCATTCTTTTAAAAGAAATGATAAAACCAAGCAATTTGATGTTCTTATGGTTTAGAGAACAATTGAAATGTTGGAAACCTTCTGTGGGTATCTCTTTATTTCAGGCTTCCATAAAGGTGCATGCGTTATTGCTCCTGGCATGTTGTTCCTCTACTTTCACAAAAGCAATGGGAGTCAGATGGGACAAACTTTGACTGACAAAGGTGACTGCACTCTCCTGTCACCTGTATCTAGATGGGTATCCCTGTTCCCCACCTCTTGTAGTTGGAAACACTCAGTCCTTGGAGCTCAGGATGCAGCTTTGCTGCTCTTCACTGGAGAGCAGGGGAAGACGCAGGGTGATCCTGGCATAGCTTGGGAAACGTGATGGGTCTATAAAATGGGTTTCTCCGAGCATCACTTCAGCCTTTATTGCTGCTGCTTCAAACAAGTGCTTCATCCCTCCCTGAGATCAAGAGCTGCAGTCACTCTCATCTTCTCTGTCACCCCCTGGCTGCCGGCTTGTGGCAGAGATGTCCTGCCATGGTTCAGCAGTTTGGACAGTGCCAGTGGTCTCACCTGGAGAAAAACTGCGATGTGCCCTTAGCCAGTGTTACAGACCCACTGTGCTGCTTCAGAAGAGGTGGTGACAGAAGCATGCAGGTGGCAGAGTGGGTAGGGGGGCCTTCAGGCAGACATTGCCCATGAGAATGAGGTGAGAAACTTCAGTAATTATGGGGACAGAGCAGCTGAACTCTCCTCTTGGTGGTAGAATGTGGGCAGAGCTGGAAAGAGAAAAACATGCCTTCTACTGATAGCAATCAATGAAAAAAAGAAAATCTGTTGAAGGAGTAATTTATGAGGTAACAAAAGTATTAATAGGAAGCTCAATGCCTGGTCCTAAACT
Source organism: Pedionomus torquatus (assembly GCA_013398155.1). Taxonomy (NCBI): domain Eukaryota; kingdom Metazoa; phylum Chordata; class Aves; order Charadriiformes; family Pedionomidae; genus Pedionomus; species Pedionomus torquatus. Next base: position 385,831 of record VZRU01018114.1, on the reverse strand, counting down.
ATCACTACGAGCTGAGTCACTGGGTACTTTTCACCCCTGCACAATTCTGTGTTGCTGTGACTTTACCAGCCACAGTCATAGATTCTGGGTCTTTCCTCTAGTGAGGTCAGAGCAGGTGTTGAGGACAAGAGGAAATGGGCACAAACTGGAACATAAGAAGTTCCATCTAAACATGAGGAGGAGCTTCTTTATTTTGAGGGTGGCAGAGCCCTGGAACAGGCTGCCCAGAGAGGTGGTGGAGTCTCCGGCTCTGGAGACATTCAAAACCCGCCTGGAAACATTCCTGTGCAACCTGCTCTAGGAGTACCTGCTCTGGCAGGGGGGTTGACCTAGATGATGTCCTGATACCCTTTCCAACTCCAGAGGTCCCTTCCAATCCCATATCATTCTGTGATTTTGTTACCAGAAATGACGGCCCTTTTGCTGAGGTGGACTTTGTGACAGGCATTAATGCTGGTGTTGGCTGCATAGGGCCATGACTACTGCAGAACTAGGGAGGTGACTTATCTCCCAGTTCTGGCAGGAGAACATCTGCAACTGTCTCTCAGGTTGGCATGTACAGACTGTTCTTCTCTGGCTTGACAGCAGGAGCTGAGCTCGATCCTGGATCTCCAAGAGATAAATGGATGAGGCAAGAGCTTTGGTTTCTTTAAGCCATGTCCAAATTTCTTGGAGGTTCATTCCTTCAGCCTCTGTGTTTTATGGGACATGAGAATTCCTGACAGGTGTACCCAATTTTGTTGATGACTCTGGTTTTAAGGCAAGGTTGTTGTCTAACTTTTTGCTCATCTGTGGGGTTTTTTTGAATCATAGAATCATAGAATGGTTAGAGTTGGAAGGGACCTTGAAGTTCATCGTGTTCCAACCCCCCTGCCATGGGCAGGGACACCTCCCACCAGACCAGGTTGCTCAAAGCCCTATCAAGCCTGGCCTTAAATACTTCCAGGGATGGGGCATCCACAGCCTCCCTGGGCAGCCTGTTCCAGTGCCTCACCACCCTCACAGTAAATAATATTTTCCTAATATCCAATCTAAATCTCCCCTCTTCCAGTTTAAAACCATAAATAACAATTTGTTGCAATTCCTCCAGCCAGTGTGATTGTCTCGAGTCAATGGTTCTCCCTATCAATTATATCTCTCGCATTAAAGGTCTGTTGGCATCACTCAGCTGAGGGGGAAACGCTGCATGTTAGCGTGTATGTGCACGGGGATTGAAACAAGCAAGTAAGCGGCAGCCCGATGTGATAGCGATCTTTCGTGTGCATTAGGGTCCCATTAACTCAGCCAAAGAAACATGAAAAATCCTCCAACCTAAAAACATTCCAAACCTGAACCTTGGCAGAAGCTGAAATACTAAATTTTGGGCTAAAGCCAGGTTTAGCTAGTGGGATGGTGTGGAAGGTGGGATTTTCCAGTATGTGGGTCCCATTTCTGCATTAATAAATACATTAATTGTTTGGGTTTTTTTTAAAGGAAAAGGCAAGTTAGTTCTGGGAAAGCACATAACATATGGCAAGATTGCTTTCTCAGTGTGGCAGCTGTAACTAGAGGGAGATACAAAAATTTTACATATGTCTATTCTTTAAAATACCCTGAAAATCTTAGAGGGTAACAGCAAATAAAAGATTATTAATGCAACTGAGAAAAAATACTGCAATAGAGATTTAATAGAAGTCTTTCTTCCTTTCTCTACAGCCTCCCACCACAATCCCCATCTCCCTCTCTTTCTCCTTTAGTATAAAGCATTGTATTTGCAATATCTGCAGGTAGCTTGCTAATGGTTTTGTACTTGCTGATAAAAGTTACTGTGCTCCTGACCTTTTCCTTTCTCTTAATTGTCCACTTATTACCTTCAAAGACTCCCTTTAATTCTCTAGATCTCTTTCTTCTCTAGTGTACTAGAATTGTTTTGTTGGCCTCTGTTGAAGTCCCAACTCAGCAATGCATTGAGACGTTGTGTTGAATTTTTTTCAGGTGCGTAATACCACTTGGATTCAAGGAAGTGTTTAAGTGTGTGCTTTATTTTAAGGCCCATACACATAAATACCATGAAAGTTAAATATTTTCTCAAATACTTCCTTGCGAGGGGGTGAGGGGCTTGTCTGTCTGTAAAGAGGAACCTTATTCTTAGCACTGAAAGTCAAGGGAGCAATCTGGAGCGCTTGCTGTCCCGACAGATCTGCCTCCCTGTGCAGTCAATGGAGGCTGTAAATGTAAAACCTCTTCTATTCTTTAAATACAAGCATTGATCAGAAATGGCCTGATGAGGAAAAAAAGAGAGGAAAAAAAAGATGGGGATTGTAAATTTCTTTGTGCCTACGTGTGTTGCAGTGGGTTGGCTGTCGGTCCTGATCATTGGTTATGTTTTAATGCCTTTGTTGGACATACATTGGAGCAAAAGGATGAAATGTGGCCTTGGATGTATTTTGGATGTGAATATCTGTTTTATGTTTGGATGTGTGTGTGCCTTCTGTTTGATTCATGCTCAATGGAAAGGGGTCATTGGGCTGAGAGCTAATGAACTGTCATGGTAGCTCATAAATTGCTTGGAAAATCCCACAGTTCTGCCACATTAATATTCCTGCCATCCTGCTTTATGAGGCAGAAGGTGAGTCCCAGAGGCCAAGCACTTCACATCCCACTGAGAAAACTGGGCAGGTAAAGGATAAAGCCTGAGCACAAGGAGGGCAGCTATTGTTCTGTAGTGTCTAATGCCGCTGGGGGACCAAGTGAGGTCAATGAGATGTGGTAGAGATGCTCTGGGGTGATGGGGATCTGCTGACCTTTGCTTTCTCTCAGCACTTGAGAAAGCGGTCTGGCTTTCTCCGAAACATTGTGTTTAAATAAATATTCTATCACACTGGACTCCAGGCAGGGTCTGTGTTAGACAACAGAGCTCTGCGGAGATTGCCTTCATGATGGTGATGAGAAGGGAGGCTGAAGAGCTGCACAAATTCTCTCCTGTCGTCTCAAAGGAACTGTGCTCTAGTCCATTAGCTCCTGTGCAGTAAATCTATCAATGCCTCAGGTTGGGTGACTGTAATGGTCCCTTTTGCTCTTAAAATTTATGAATTCATTAATGCAGAAAATGTACTTTTATCACTGCAAAAGGCCTTCTATAAAAAAGCAATTTCTATAAAAAGCGGTGTCCAAAATCTGGAGGAAAAAAAGAAAAAAGAAAAAAGGTACAGAACAATTCCAGACTTCTAAGAAGAAAAGACAAACATTTTGACTCTTTTGAAACAGGTTGATGCAGACAGGGCCTTGCTAGAGACTGACAAGCACATAAAATATAATGCAGTCTTACTTTCTTCAAAAGTTGAAATGAAAATGATGTTTGCAAACAAGTGAACATCTGAGGCAACCTAGCTCTGGGGATATTAAACTGAATATATAATGTTTGATAATGTCTGTTTAACTGGGATTCTTGTGTTAAACTCTCAAGCAGAACTCACAGACAGGTAGGCTTTAAATTCATGCCCACATAGTTTGACTTCTCAAAATAAATGGAGAGCAGAATAATGATATAATTTACTTCCATTATGCAACTACTTTCAATATTAAAAATTTCGATTCGGAGGTGGTTTGAGCTCTTCAAATCCCATGTCTTATTTTCCTAAGATAATAGAAATTAGGCCAATAATTTTTGTATCAAGCCTGTTATTCTGTTCAAGCTATAATGTATTTTTTTTAAAAGGTAATGACTGCAAATAATGAAAAATTCATGAAGTGAGATTCATCTGACCAAGTGTAGACACATAAGCTATGGAGATTTATAGTGTAGACGGTCCCATCTGAGAAAAATTCCTTTTACAGGTAATGGAGAGGAATAGCTGCTTTTGAGGCACAAATCTTCTCATCCTAAAGTAGGTGCCTGAAAGAGATGAGCTGCATTTTTGAAGTGACAGTTCTCCTATACTGCCTATAAAGGGAGCTTCTGGTGCTTAGCTGAGATACTGTTATCTACACACAGGACCTCTACCCACATCTGGTTATGTGGCTTTCAACTACTGTGTTCTTACATAAATGCTCCTTTTGATCAAAGTTATCACTGCCATATAATGATAATACCAGTGCTTTCTCCTTATATTTATTGGTTTCCCCTCTACTGTTTGACTGGATTTCCAAATGTCATAGATTTATCTGAGTAAGAGATGAACATGATGCTTTTTTAAATTCTTAAGGAGTATTTCTTCCCCTGACCCTTAAGAGATGATCTGTAACCAGACAGGAGTGTTAGTGCTGCAAAAGTTCTCAAATAACACCTTGGTGTCTTGCACCTCAGCTCAGGGTTATATCAGACTCCAGACCTGGGTTTGGAGAAGAATTTTCCTGTTAATTTGATTTATGTGGGATTGAGGTCCACTTCCTACATTCCACATTTATAAATTCCCATAGTATCTCTAGGAACTAGGATGGGATTGATAACTGCTGTCTTCTTTGACTGGCTTTCATGTTTTTTATTCTTTTGGTCTTTTGTCCTCAAGGTCAGACTTGTTGTCAGCTGTCAGGGACTGCTGCTGGTGCTATGGGAGAGGGGGCAGAGTAGATCTTCATTGTTGAAGTAGCATCCGTTGCCTGTTCCTGCAGGCAAATGGACTTACTGAACCGCATCCCAGCCTTCTACACATCCAGGCAAGGAAAAGCAAGGAGGTTGTTTCTCCTTTCAGAAAATTAGATCTCAGGTCAGAAAATTAGAAAATTCAGTCAGAAATGCTCGTATTTCACAGAACCTGTTAAAAAGCATAGTGGAACTGAAGGCTGCACCATGATGGATTAGCACAAAAGACATTTTCCAACTTTGTCATCTTTGGTGATGCTGTCTTAAGAATTTTTGTGGATGCAGTTTGCTTGATCTTAGAGAGAAGCAAAGGAAACCCCTTTGTCAGCAAGGCTCGTATAGTTTTGATTCATGGCTTAGATCTGTTGGAGATCATTCCCTGAGGGCAAAGGCAAGATGCCGTCTCTTTTGCTGACCAGTGCTAAAGTGAGTAGGGCACATGCTTTACAGAATGGCCTTGGAGGTACTTGCTAGTAAGAGAGACTGTAGCAGCCCTGCCATCCTAAATCAAGGAGGAATACGATGTAGAGCCAAAGAACTGTTTAGGTTTCATGTTAGTGACTGCACAAGAAGGTGAAATGGGAATGACATGGCACAACCTGATTAGTTTTAAGATGAGGCTTGGTAAATTAGGTAATTGGAGCCTGTCATTGTGCTGCTCCTCTTAGTCTTTGCTTACTGGACAACTCACTGTAGCTTGATCTGAATCACACATCCAGAAGAGTTCTAACACGTCTGGCCTGGCTGGTCCAGACAGAGCAACTCTTCATCACCAGGACAGAATGAGCCTGTGTCTGACATAAATATTCTGAGGAAGCAGAGCTCTGCGTCTCAGGTGGAGGAGGAGCAGGTAATGCTGTCACCTCAAAGGAAAGGCTTGAAAGCCCTTTGATTCCTCCAGAGAAGAAATGGAGACCTGGAGATAAAAATCATTGCCTTGGGGATGGGGAGGAAGGAAGATGAGGTTGGAGGAAGCAGAGAGGGAGTTCAAAGGACAACTTTGAGGATGATCCTAAGCAGAATAAGCTGCCTTACAATTAGGCAAGCTTTGCGACCCTGCTGCTGTGGTTCTCTACCTCTGCCATTTCTGGGAAATACTTCTACTAAGGAAAAAGAGCTTCTACTAAGGAAAAAGAAAAAGGGGTCCCATAAAGAGCTAGCTCTGCAACAACTGACACCCACTGTTCACAAGGTGTGTGCACCCGAGGCCTTTATTTCTTTTATCTCTGGTGTTGTTTTTTTGGTTTTGATGTTTGGGTTTTTTTTGGTTTTGGGTCTTTTTTTTTTTTT
>VZRU01018114.1:348776-376615 GCA_013398155.1 Pedionomus torquatus | reverse complement strand
GGGGGGGGGGGGGTACAGTATCAGCATCCCTTGCTGGCCAGTTGTGTTCCCGGCCTTACTAATACAAAGGCCCGGGGCCTTAAGAATGACTGATACTGCATAATATAAACAGCGAAGCAAATCCTGCTAAATCCCTTTAGAAGATATTTAACTAAATTCCTAACTCATGAGGCCACCCTGGGCTATCTCTTATCTTTAAAACCCATCTCACAGCTGCCTGCAAAGACTCTGGAGGCTGGTTAATCCAAGCAGATGGACCCTTGGTGTCCGTGCCTTCAGGGGAAGGAGTGAAGGATTGAGGGCAGAGACTTGGAGGTCTTGCTTTTCAATGGGTGTCACTCCGTTAGAGTTCAAGCCAAAGCCTCGGGGAAAGGAAGATACCTGGTATGCAGCTCCATCTGGAGTCCAACAGACCTGTTCCCTAGCTGGTCAGAAGTTTCCATAGCCTGGGTCCTTACAGGTCGTGATGACTTGGGGACTATGTGTTCGAGGATGAGTCTGTAGATGGGATTTGCACTATCTAGCCCTTAGATCACATTTATTTGCTTCAAGGTTTGGTGAAATTCTTGTAATATTTCCTTTAGAAGAAAAATACACCTCTCAGAATAGACAAGAAATGCCTGTCTTACGTGAAAATTTAGGAAGAAAATGGATCAGCTCATGAAAGGGCAAAAGTCCACCACATTTCTTCCCCCTTCTCCTTATCAACATGCGTTGCCTCATTATTTTTGGATGGGCATGGTACAGTGGATGGGCACTGGCCTGAGGCCAGGAGGCTTTCTTCTTAGACCTGATTTGTCACCAGCTTTTTGGTACTGGGCTGTCATTTGGCTTCCTCCTGCCTTCTGTGGTGAGGTTGCAGGTCCTAGGCCTGATTGCTCAGCATCTGGCATGAGAGAACAGCAGCCTCACCACCTCCCTGGGTGTTTCAGTATATGCATCTAGCGCAGACATGAGCATAACAGACATGGTGGGTCTCAGCTTTCAGTGCCTACAGTTGCTGTTGAGCTTTATTGATGTGAAGCTTTGGAAAGATCAGGTGTAACTCATGCCTGACATCTGTTGTTGTCACCGTAATTCACTCGGTCATGAATTCAACAACTGTCTTGTCTTTCTCTTTTTTTTTTTTTTTTTTTTTTTTTTTTTCTTCTGTAGTATTGTTGTAATTCTTATTATGAAAAACAATTAGTATTAAATTCTCTTCTCCCCTGTGGTTTTGTCAGTGAAAAAAAACAAGCCATCCAGGATTTATCCCAGGACTACGTACTAACACTTTTTTAACATGATGTCTATTGATCAAAGGGTCTGACTTCGACTGTGTGAAAGCTGTACCTGGTTTCCACAAGTAAGAAAGGCAAATTTTCTCCTCTGTGCTATTAGAGATTATCAAAACCTTCTGCAGATGCCTTGGGTATCGGTAAGGAATGAAGTATAGGATGTCAGTGCTGTGTTGTGGCTCTTTTTAAAGTGGACTGAGCCACCTAGTAAATTGGAGTTGGAACATGTGTAATGTAAATTTTCTGTCAGATGTTTCTTAGCCTATTACAGTATTAACAAACAAATGGATTTTCTTTCCTTCCACACCTCATCATTCTTTTCCCCCTAAGTTATGCCTAATTAAAAATGAGAGTGCCTTTGACAGTAACAAAAATGAAATGGGGAAAGGCACAAATATTGGTCTGTATTTCTTGTTTTTCTTTCCTTCCTGTTCCAATTGTCAAGGTAGTGATTTTCTCTTAAGCAGCACTTAGGCATATGCATATGTTTGCATTTAATTTCCAGATGGGGAGGCAAGCTGCTGCTTTATAGATCTGGATGGCTGACTTACCTTCCTTTTGCAGCTGGCCAAGAAACTGCGCCCCATACCCTGGGATGCCAGCACACTCATGCCTGAGCCAGGCTTTTTGACTTTCAGGCTAGACTGGTGCAAGAAATGGCTTACCTGTCCCATGCTGCAACTAGGTTTGCCAGCTCTTTACGTAGGTGAGGCTGGCTCACTCTTGAATTCAGGATAATACGAACTGCTTTACTTTTTGGCATGCTGGCTCTTTGTAAATGTGTTTCCTGAAGTCTTGAGCAGATAGGTTTTATTCGAGGAAATGTATTTAATTATTAGCAGTGACATTTTGGTTAAGGCAAAAATATTTTCCTAAGTGAAGGGACTTGTAATGATTCCTCTCTGTAAGCCCTCCTCTGCAGACTTGTTGGAGGGAACGCCATGTCTCTTGCTGTGTCTCAGGTGTCTTGTCCTGGCTTGCTTAGTTGTGTTTTCCTGAGGGACCTTACTGAGTGAGTTGTAGATCTCAGTGTAGCCTACAGACGCTTTTGAAGTTCAAGACTAAAGGTTTGGACTAGCAGTGGTTGCAATCTTGAGTTTAAGTAGAGGGATGGAGTACTGAGTGCATAGACATTGATCTGGATAGGAATGCAGTTGCAAATAGGTATGTTATTAAATATGCTCTAATGCTGACCAGATGTAGCCGTCTGCACTATAATCAGCTACATATGGACTAGATATTCTGACCTCCCTTTGTAGTCAGTTTATGAAAAGAAATAGTCATTTCTATGTTGCAGTTCATTTCGTTTTCAAGTAGGTATCTCAGGTACCTTACAAGTGGTTATTTCTCTCTCTTGTTTTCAGAGGGACACATGGTGATCACAAGTGTGAATATCTGCATTGTTGACATCCAAAGTTACGTCAGATAATTCTTACCTTGAATGTGTTTTCTACAAAATTACATATTTTCAACAACTATTTGTCATTACTTTCCTGAGTCTTCAAACTTCATGATGTTTAAATTAAGTTCTAGCACCTCTTTGGTTGTAAGTTTCCTGAATTGCTTCAGATCCTGTTCTTTTTAAATGTAGTAGTCTTTGACAGTCTCATTTCATACTACTAGAAAAGACAAAAATTCGGTATGTAGTTCAATAATATCTGCTTTTGGGAAATAATATCTCTTCGGAAGATGTTTGTTCTTCAGTGGGTTTGTACCCAGTTTTGCAGGGTGGGATTCAGGTTTTCATTCTGATACTGAATGTAGCTGTGTAGAGATCAATGAGATATCGAAGCTCCTGCTACAGCCTGCGAGACAAGGAAACTTGGTTTTGTACTGACTACATACCTAGAGCTGAGTTGCCCTTGTATGTGCACATAATGATATTGTTTTATTTATAGGTTCTGCCTAACATTTGCACACCATGTCTGTGATATTTCACCCTAGGGCCCTTCAAAAGCACTGGATGTTCATATCTAACTGGATCATGAGTATTTGACCAGCTGAATTGTTCTCAGACTGTGAAGAGCAGATCAGTGTGGATAATAATGGTAACTCACACCTAATAACCAAGGGGGCATTTATATTGCAGACACCGAAATAGGGGTGTCTGAATCCAATGCTGACTCCCCAACTTCATGCCACTGAGCAAGGATGAAACCCTACAAAGGGTTTATCTTCTTCTAAGGGATGCAGCGGTCCTAATATAGTTTCATTTCTCTGGCAGCTGTCTCTGTGGAGGACAGCAAGAATGTGCGAGAGGGAAGGCTAGTGTTGCTATTTATTTCTTGTTTTCAGCCATCTTTGAAAACAACAGATCCCAAAAATGGCCATGGTGGTGTTATTCTTCTTATGGCACAGAAGAGCAAAGAGCCTCTTCTCTATTTTGAGACATCAAAGGAATCCTTCTGAAGGGCACTTCCTTTTCCCAGTTAGTGATAAAAGAAAAACTTTCCCGTTCTTTTTATTTCAGTGGAAACTTACCCAGCTCAGAAGGAAGGGTTTGGGGTTAGGGCCAGAATCTGTAACTTGGAAAACAGGATAATTTGCAGCCAGAAATGCTTTGTACCAACCCAAGAATAACACCTTTCCGCAGTCAAAAGCACCTGGTGATATTTATGCACTGTAGTAATGCAAAGTGCTCTGGCAGGTCTGTATTTTGCACACCAGCTCTGTGCAATATTTGTCCACATGAAAGCAACTGGGGTGATGCCAGCAGTGCTGTGAGCACCTCCATAACCCTCTTGGCTTCTGACAGCCCAGCTATCTTGTGTCCACCCTGGGCTGCCAGCACACAGCTGACCTTGGCATCACCTCATGTCTCTGGAGGCATTTTACCCCAACAGCCTTATTCAAGCATGGCAGGTCCACCTGATTTGGAGGAAATGTTCTGGCTGGAAAAGAAGCTGCTTGGTTTGACAACCCGTGTCACCTGGACGAAGGACCAGAGCCCTTCTGGTGGAGTGAACACCTATAGTAAAAAACACAGAGGAATTCTCTCCGGTGAAGGAGAGCATTTAGTGCCTGCAGGTTCCAGCTAGACCCTGCAGCCTGGGAGGCTCTCCAGGGACTACGTAGCCTTGATCTTGGCAGAAGACAGCATAACCTTGTTAGAGCCCTTTCCAGCTGGCTCTAGGCCCATCGGCACCATCTGCCAGCGGATGTGTTGCAGTGTGTCACGGCTTGGCCATTCCACTGTCTCTGCACCCTAGAAGTGGTGTTGGTTTGGTAGAAAATTTGTAGAAAATTCCGGTGGTGGGGGAATCCTTCTGACTTGAAGCCCCCAGCATCTTCTGCTTCCTTTCCAGGCAGCAGAGAGGGCAGGGGATGAGTTTGAATACATCAAGGAGGCAGCTACGACCTGCCAGGCATCTCCCGTGCACCTCGACAGACAATGCTCTGCACCAGTTTTGACATTTAACTGTGTTTGAGAGAGTCTCTGTGGGCTACACTTGGGCAGTAAAAATGTTCTCTGGCCTTAAAGGCAAGTGGCAAGGCATTTGAACAGAGAAGCCCTCTATACCCAAGCTCTCTGCAGTGCAAAGTCCCCTGGCTGTGCTGTCCCCTGGACCATGTGAGGGTGCTGTTTGGGTAGGCACAGGCTCAAACGTCTCCGGGAATTTTGTTAGTTACAAGTGTACAGTTGCAAGCCAGTGCTTGAGCCCTTTAGTTTATTAATATAGATAAGCCTTGGATTTGACCTCCAGAGCAAGGAAGTTTACTGATCATTATTCTTCCAGCCCCTCTTTGTTTATTCTTCAGTCTTTCTGGGATAACAGGCTACTGTATTCATCAGCCCGGCATACTTAGAAGCATCCTTAGTCCAGCTCAGGACAGCTTTCCTGCCATAAGGGGCTATGGGACTCCAGAACAATCTCTTACAGGGGGAATGTTGAAACAGTTTGGCCCTTGTGTGATGGAGAGTGAATCTTGCCAGGGAACGGCCAACGAACCCTGAACTTGGGAGCATTTTCTGTCTTGGCTCCAGAGATAGTGGGAGAGGAAGAGAGGGACAGAGTAGAGGGCCGTGCCCTGCTGCTGTGGGGGAAGCCACCCAATTTTGTGCTCTTAGGCTGTTCTCAAAAATTTTTGTTCAGTTCTTTCTCTTGTTTTTGTTGCTGTAAGGTTGGCAAAGCACAGTCTGCTAATGCCAGTTGTTCCCTCTGCATACAGAATGTGGCCACTCAACAAGTCTCCTTTTCTCCTTTTCCCGGGTTCCCCTTCTCACAGGTCAGCAGCTGCTCTGTATACCTGGGTGCATCCATGTCAGGAGGGTGTCTTCTCTCTGACACTAAGGACTTTGCCTGTTTGGAAGGAAAAAGAAGTTATCGGGCAACATCCACCCTCATTTGGAGTAGTGGTGGAAACCAAGCTGGGCTAATTCAATAACTTTGAAAAATACAGGTTTCTCAGACCAGTGTTTCATTTGGGCGTGCACATTCAAGTAGCATTTAATTTATTTCTTTAATAAATAAACCACCCAAACCATAGTGCTCTTTGTTAAATGTTCCCAGTTCAGTCTGAACTCTTGATTTTCTTTGAAGGTGCTTGGGATTTTATTCTATAGCCAGGAGAAGCTGGAGCACCAACCATTTCTCAGCACCAACCAGGAATGAGTCTGGAACAGGCTTTGGGGTTCAGAAATGAGGAGGTACTGTAATAACCTTTCCAGCCAAGTTTTGAATCCCTTCTTAGCAGCTATTGCAGGGAGATAAACCAAACTCCCCAAACATGCTGGGCAAAGCAGGTCAGTAAGGGATGATGTCTTGTCTGAGCGGGTCCTAGGGCCTGCTGCAAAATCTTTCACTAGAGTCAACAGGTTTTGAGTCAGGTCTCAGATGATTCTGTTCTGCAATAAACACAGAGGAACAGCAGTAATTCTAGACCGTGGTGCTCATTTTGGTCACTATGGTGTTATTATAACTGATTCCCAGTCCACAAACACACCCTGTTTCCTTTGCTTGCCCAGCAGCTCTTATAAACCAAACATGCTGTTGAAAGGGAGCTGCAGATAATGTAGTTTCCCTGTGCCTTTCAAACATGTTATAAAGCCAGTGGAGCCAAAATAATCATCATTATTAGTAAGCAGACTTGGAACCTGAGTCTCAATCTGCTGTCAGTATAAACAACCTGTGTTTGTGTGCATCCTCCCTGCCTTGGGTGATGAAGGTTTCACTGTGAGATTAGGGGTTGAAGGCTCTGAGATAATAATTTCAGCTGTGTGCCTCTTAGAGCTAAAAAACCCATAGAATACCAGAAAATTTATTGCAGTGGCGTAGTTGCAAACTCCCTGGAGTGAAGGAGGGTTGCGGACCTCATGATAAATAGCACGTGCTAATATTTAGCAAATGATAATGCAGACCACAGAAGAATATGGAGAGAGGAAAATATATTCCCACGGGCTGATAAGTAATGTGAAGAGCCAAGAAATAGTTGAGAGTGGGAGGGAATTTCCCCAGCTTCCCTCCTCCATGGATAAGTCCCTGCCTTACTGGTGTGCTGCACGGGGCCCAGCATTGATCCCTCCAGCACCAAAGTTACTCCTGGCAATAGTTCAGAATCTACAAATTCACGGAGCCCCACAGGCAGAGCAGATCTGATGTTTTCCAGCCCCAGCTGGAAGGTGATAGAGCGTGGATTCGAAGCAGATGAAACAGCTTGTGGCTAAAGTGTGACTGGTTGTTTATGGGGCTTCTTGGATGCCGCTGTGTCATCTGCTCTGTGCACAGGGTGGGTACTTCACAAAACCACTTCCCTGTCACCTCTTCCCAGCTAGTTCCTTTTCAGAGAGCTAAAAAATCCCCGGTCTTCTTGCCTCCAATGAGTGAAGGCATATCCCCACTAGAAAGTTCCCTGTGCCTGGGATATGGCCTCCTGCAATCATAGAATGATTAATGTTGGAAGACACCTTAAAGGTTCCAACCCCCCTGCCATGGGCAGGGACACCTCCCACTAGACCAGGTTGCTCAAAGCCCCATCCAGCCTGGCCTTGAACACTCCCAGNATAGGAGAGGTCCTCCATCCCTCTGATCATCTTCATGGCCCTCCACTGGACCTGTTCCAACAGGTCCTTTCTATGTTGAAGACTCCAGAGCTGGACATGATATTCCAGGTGGTATCTCATGAGCGCAGAGAAGAGGGGGAGATGTGTAAATTCACGTTCCCTGATTGTAAACAGAAATGTGCTGAGGGGGATGAGACACGTGTACGGTGATGTCAGATGGCAGTGGGTGAGTCCTGCTTAAATTGGGATCACTTCGTGTGGTGTTTAACACACTTGACAAATGATGTCAGTCCTTGACGCAGGAGGGTTTGTACAGCTGGAAGGTAGTTGCAATTAGCTGGGGGCTGTGTGGCGACCCACAGTCTCTTTTTCTTCTCGTGGCCTTATTCAGAGACAGCTGGAAGGTGGATGGTGCCAACCAGCTGTGTCTGCTGCTTGTGGTCAGGGATGGGGAAGGGCCCAGGCACAGTGAATTCCTGGCAAATTGAGTAGAAGGTTTTGAGGAGGATTGAGAGGGAGAAGTCAGCCTTGAGCCTTGGTGAATTTGCAGTGGATGGGGCGGCTTCTCCTTGATGCCCACAGGAAATCTGTACCTACTTCATCACTATATTCTGACCTGTATTAGAAGTTGATGATTTAGCCTGGATTGTTATATGCAGAGAACCTGTTTATCCATCCCCAACCCTGACCCAGTGCCACACAAGCTCCAAGGTGATGCGCCCCTTTGCAGAGCTGTGTGTGCTACAGTGATGGAGAACACCCACCTCATGGACCACCACTGTGCTCAATCCACAGCTGAAATGAGGAGAGCTCAGAGGCAGAAGGCAGCCATTGCCTAATGACTTTGGGTGTTACTTTGGGGTAGGAGGTGGAAAATGATGCAGGTAAACAACTGGTTGTGAATGGTGAGGCTTTGCTTGCAATGGAATATTTCATTCCGATATTTTTCCATCAGTTGTAAGAAATACTGCCTGTCAGTGATCAGAGATACAGCCATGGCACTTCCGAAAGACAAGAATCAGAACTGTAGCCTGTCCACGGCAGGGGAGGTTTAGATTAGATGTTAGGAAGAATTACTTCATTGAGAGGGTGGTCAGGCACTGGAAGGGCCTGCCCAGGGAGGTGTGGAGTCACCAACCCTGGAGGTATTTAAGAAATGTGTAGATGTGGTGCTTCAGGGCATGCNGACGTTGTGTATGGTTGGACTTGATGACATCAGAGGTCCCTTCCAACTGTGAAAATTCTGTGATTCTGTGTGATTCTGTGTTTGTACTCAGCCTCATAAGGTGAGAATTAAGGTTTCCTGTGTGATTACGTGGAAATTGCAGTAAAACATACATAAAACCAAAATGTGGGTCATGCGTTTCAGATGTTGGGAAGAGAGAAATGATAGATAGCCTGTGGCAAAATCCGATGTATGTATGTGTGACTGCAAAAGATCAGAAGGCGGCATAAGCATCTGATTTAGAATACTTGTAGTGCAGAGGCAGATTCATAGCACATGTTGAGAGCTTATAGGGAACAGACCATGCAGTATGTGATACCACACGCAGAGGGGGAAACTTCATTCTCCTGGGAAAAAGATCGTGGAACAACGCTTATTTTTAAGAGGCACCCTCATATTTTATTTGTTCATGCTGTCTGCCATGACATTTGATAGCATAACATTTCATCACTTGGAGACACTCTGGTTGGGAAGGTGGGCTTGGAGAGTACCTGCTCTCTGCTCTGACCCATTTCCCTGAGGTTGCATACTGTACTGGTCCCATTATATGACCATTGTGTGTCCTTAGACCAAACTGTGTGTAGATAGGGTTAGCTGATGACATATATCCTGGGAGAGGTGCACTAGAGAAGGACGTCACAGATTAATGGACCCAAGGAGCAGGTCAATGATATGTTCAAAAGTAGTAAGTCCAACTCCTCCTCCCAAGTTTGCAAATAAATTAAAATGAAAACTGTACACTTTCTAACCCCTGTGTGTTCAAATCAGAGCAGCAGTGCCATAAATAAACCTGCTCTTCACCCTCGTTCCTTCCACACAACGCAAGGGAGTCGTCTGTCCTGCCTGTGCCCTCCCTCTGCTCTACCTGACAGCCCTTTTCATGAGCAGTCTGAAGCACTGTGTGTTCAACCTCTGGCTATGGGTGAGCAGGAGCCTTGGATAGTCACCTGCCCTCATGCTAGAGCAGAGGTGCATCCCCACCAGCCAAGAATCTCTCATCTGCCGTAACACACAGACCCTTCTGTCAACATCTCCTTCATGCTGGATAGAATATTGTTTGGGTGAAGCCAGGGGGAGCAACCTTTCTCCTTTAGATCCCCTTTCCAATGACTAGGGGCTGCTTCCAGGGTATTGAACAGGCAGCCAAGGCCTCTTTCTGCTCTCTCTGCTGACATTGTCACTCAGCATCCTTCTGCAGCATAGCTAGGGGGAATGGGATGTCCGCTGGCCGCTTTCCAGCCACCAACAGCTGCATGTTCCCCTCCTGGAAAGCAGCTCTGGTCCAAGGGAGATGGTCTGATGCAATGAAATTTAGGGAGAGACCTGAGGCAAAGCTGAAGAACTGAGAGGGAGAGATTATTGCTGGGAGGGTGACAGTGGGAAAGAATACAGGAAGGGAAATGACAATAGCAAAGAAGGTGGGGCTCATGGATGGGGGATAGAAGAGAAAACCCTGAGAGGAGTAGTTTGGTTTGATCACTTTGTAGATAATACAGGATACTTCAGCCAGGATGTCAATTTTTTTTTTTTTCTTAATAATTCCAGCTGTGATCTGTGAGTTACTGCAGAAGAATTATTTTATTGTTCTGTGCCTGCCTTTCCCCATTTATGAAATAGGAATAATGGCCATTAGCAACCCTATAGCAGTTGAGGGCTTCTTATGATCCTAGCCTGGAAGTGTTGACACTTGAGCATTATTGATAGACAAGTGGAGACAGGCTGTCTCGGTGAATACTTCTGTGAAAATCTTCTTGAGTGTCTTTAAATTTGGCAGCTCCTAGAGCACATACACCAAAGATGAAACACCTTCACAAGGTCTGACACTGGTACTTATGTCCTTAACTTTTCTGCTTCCTCGGGATAGGTTTTGCAATGTCTGGTGATGTAGAGGCTGTCATGAGGGGAGGGAGCAGCAGAGCTCTGAGCACATCCTTAAGGACCAAGCAGCCATAACATTTGTCTGCAGCTCCAAAAGAACAAGTGATGGAGGTGTCTGCCTGGACAACTGGCCTGGGTGATCTTAGACAAGCCATTTATTCCCTCTCTTCTTCAGCTCTGTATTTAAAAAAACAAATATGAGGATCCCTCCCAGGAGAGTGATGAAGGTGAACAATGTAAAGAGCAGGATGTGAAGAAGTGCACTGAGAGCCCATGGAAGTGCACAGATAGAAGTTAATCAGAAAGGTGGATGTTTGTCATCTGCCATTCATCATGCTGTTCACTTTGCTGCCCTCTGCCCTCAGTCAGTGATCATTAACATCACTCAGAGACTTGAAGTGATTTTAACAAATTGCCTGAGATGTGCTGTTTCTCTTTTCAATAGCTCTTACTCAAGACAACAGAGAGAAATAATTCAGTGTCACAATGCTGATAGCAAGAGAGTCACAGATGCTGATATCAAGAGACTTATCTAATCCATTTTGATCTCTTTTGTCTTGCTTTTCTCATCTCATCAAACCATCACTGCTGGACTCCACAACTGGTTCTTTTTGAGATCCCCTCTCAGCATCTACAGCCCAAGCCTGAAGCTCCCTAAAGGACTGGTCACTTTGAAGATCTTGACCATATGTTAAGATGTGCTCAGTTCTCTTTTCAGAACCTGAGTGAGTGGTGAGGTTTTCAGATAGAAGTATTTCAGATACAGTTGGGACCGTGAGGCTCCTACATGTCTACCATCATCTCCGTGTCTGTGCTTCTCTTGCAAATGTGTACAGTAGATGGTTGACTGGTGGGATATAGTAGGCAACCAGAGATACCTTGCTGTTCAGCTGCTTGAAAGTTTCACAACTTCTGAACCAAGGCAGTATTTGGCCTTTCTTTTCTCCCCATTTTGCTGTCCCAGAACTGCCCTGGCCAGTTATTAAATTTATGCCAGCCTGAGTCACAGGGCAGCTGGAACAAGCTGTTCACTCTTTGGAGGAGTCTATTTAAAAGGGTAGGGCCCCTTGTAGAGGACACTTAATTTTCTTCAATTTACGTCATTTTCCTGCTCAGATGTTTGGCTTTTTTTGGGTGGGTGTGTGTGTCTCTAAACTTCAGGAACTCTGTTGAAACAGCTATTTCATTCTGCTGATTGAAATTCACGTTTATGTTTAGTGGAATGACACAGAGAAATGAAGACCTCTTTCTTCAATACATTTATCCCCCCTTTTAATCACAAAAGTTTGATGAACTCAGACATTAAACTGCCCCAGAATCCTGTTCTCATTACTGGGGTGACCCCCTTTATATGTGGTGGGAAAAAAAAAAAAAAAAAAGTTCTGATTTTTGCAAAGAGTGGCTCTAGGCACTAACTTTTTCACGTGCCAAGATACCTTACTGCTGTGTTCCTGTGGGTTAGCTGACTTTCACCAAGTTGGGAAACATCCATAAG
This sequence comes from Pedionomus torquatus, assembly GCA_013398155.1. Lineage (NCBI taxonomy): Eukaryota > Metazoa > Chordata > Aves > Charadriiformes > Pedionomidae > Pedionomus > Pedionomus torquatus. Next base: position 364,739 of record VZRU01018114.1, on the reverse strand, counting down.
GAGAGCTGTGAGTGGAAGTGACATATTTACCTCACCTTGTCTCCTTTCATCCCATTTTAGACCTCAAACTGTCTACCAGCATTAGGAAGCCCCACAGAATGAGAAGTTGAAGTCAGTACTACTGGATTTACTGACTCTCAGTGCGATCTCCTGCCACTAACATTAACTGAATACATTTTGAATGGGGCGGAGTATGACCTCTGTGAGACGAGTTTCAGGGATATGGGAAACAGGGAAATCTTAGAAATAGGACTTGGGAAACCCGATCTGCCAGCTATGTTTTTATTGCAATTAGTTAAGGAGCTGGCTCACATACACTTATCTCTAAAAAACAGAAGAATCAAGCAAGAATCAGAGGAAAATATGTTGTATTGATCTTTACAAATAAACAGCAGTCATTAAAAAGAGTAACTATCCAATAACTTTGGCTTCCATCTCTAGTAAAACAGTCTAAATAAGGAAAGAAGAAGAATTTGCAGTGCCATGCATTCATTTTGCAGTGCCATACATTCATGCATGTATATGTTAGCTAACCCTCAAGACAGTTGCCAGGACAGAACGTAAATGATGATAGAAAAAGAAAGGGGTGAATTTTGTTGTAAACAGAATAATGGAGAAAATACTGAACAAAGTAAATCTGTAAGCAGTTAAAGCAAACCTTATCCCCACTGAAGAAAAGTTAATTGAGATTTCTGTGTGACTCAGAGCACGCTTTAGTTATTAATTCAATCCCCTTAGTGGTGTGTAAGAAGTACGCAGACTCTCTACATAAGTGAACTTTACTATTGGAAAGGAAGATGAATGACACACGCATAGATTTGTAAGAAGCAAATCCAGCCTGAACTTAGTCACTTAGTTTGATACAACTGCAGACCAAGTAGATGAAAAGAATGTGCTCATTTAATCTGTGTAAATAAGATGTCTGTTCATGTACTGAGGCAATTAACATATTGTTTCTCGAAGACTGAACTGAAAATATAATTTAGATTGACTGGGGATGAGGATTATAAAACTGACTGAAAACAGGCTGGAGGGACCAGAAACACATAGTGATGAATAAATGCCAACACTTGGTGGGAGATACCTCAGGGGAGCAGTGGGGAACAATGTTAAACTGTTTTTGCTTAAGATGCTTGTTAGTGATTTGGAAGGAGGGCTGGCTATGATGCAGACTCAGTGTTGGGATGACACTCATCTTGGGAGAGATCGTGCTTTCCAAAGCACTAACAAATTTTGATCTGACAAATTTTGGATAAATCAGAATCACAGAAAATGGTGGCAGAAAGTTCGGGCTGGGAGCCCTGCTTATAGCTGCAATGATTGTACTTGTCTGTAGATGTGTCCCTTTGAAATCTCAGTCCTTGAGGTCCACCATTTAGAAAAACCCTTAAGTTCTATGGCTTGCCATTACGGTTCAGCCTCTCCCATTTATTTTTCTAATGTTTCTCCAACTTTGTCCATGCTGGAATCTCCATACCAGAGCCTCCTGGCTGACCCCAAAAACATGCTGTTTCATTGCACTGGTAGTTGAACATGTACTAAGGTTCTAGCAAGTATCTTGATACTATTAAACTCTTCACAGAGGGCTGGTGAAGTGATAGGGAGATACAGGATCTCTGTTTCCTTACTAAATTTACGTTCTCCAGCCTCTTTCCAGAGGCCTGGGATTTACTCAGTGCTAGCGGCATTTTAGGGCTGCCCTTTGGGGACTGTCATCATTGCTGTGAGAATGGAGATTCAGTCCCCTGGGTTGTCTGCCACCTCTTGACTTTGATCGTGGGTGTTCAGTGGTCTTGCTGAAGGGAGAAAGACATGGTGCTGGCTGGGAAGAGGGATGGGGCAACACAGCTTGCCTTGCTGCATCTATCTGGGCGAAGGGAGCTGAACCAGTAACCCCATTCCATATCTGGAAAAAGGGGGAGGGAGAGAGTTACAGCACATGAAGAGAAATTTTGCTGTCATTTCACAGTGTGTCTGTTGGCACTGTCCATCAATTTATGAGACCCAGGAGAAATTGTTCATCCATTTCACCATGCGTGTCTCCTGCAAGATTTAGGAAGAAACACGGTGGAATTCCCTGTGCTGGGTTCAGTTTGCAGGCCACCAGTTTGAGAAGGCTGGTTTATATTCTGTGTTGTGAACTCCCTGGGGCAGGGAATGTCTTAATGGGTTCCATTTACACAATGGGGTTGCTTCTTTCTGGTTTTAAGGAAACATGCACAGTGCTTAGACACTGAGTAGCAGGATTGAGATTAGGAAGCAAATTAGAGCATGAGTAAGAAAAGGGATAAGCCACAGCCAAAAAGCAGGTGAGGATGGAGACACACACAGTGTGTTAACCACAGGAGCACATTTATTTCAGTCCCTGCAAATTTCTTTGTTTTCTCTGTGGAGTCTTCTGGTTTGGGTAGAGATACCATAAAATATGGTAGTCCAAGGATAACAAATGTCCAATGTCTCCAGTGCTCAGCTGAAGGAGACATTTATCACATATTCCTGTGCTTAAGTGAACATTGGTTGGGAAGTTGAGTAGGAGGAATGACTAAGGACAAAGAATTAATTGTCTGATTCATTCTCTGATCATCCTTTACAAGTATGAGAAAAGGTGTTATTATCTATTACTGCTGAAAGATCATTGTTTTAATGATTATTTTCATTATTATTTTAATCTCTCTCTTTGATGAGAACAGAAAACAAGGGAATCAGTGTGGTCCATTAGTACCATGTTAAAGAAAAAAGCAGAATCCCACAAAGCTATTCCTAAAGATGATGTTTATTAGGTAGCAAAATAGCCTCCCACAGAAGAATTTGAAGCCCTGTCACTTAACTGATAGGTTACTGAGACCAAGAGGCCATGAGACCTCCCTCAATTCATTGCTGTTTGAACTGGAGTGAAACTTTCAAAAAGCTGTTTTAAAGATGCCCAGTGACTGCAAGTATCTCACAACCCTTGCAAAATTGTCACAGAAACTGTATTTATTTCTGTTCTGAATATCTAGATATAACTTATAGCTATTGGTCATTTCTAGCTCTTTTACTCTTAAGGCTGAAGAAACTTCATTAGCTAATTCTTTAAGTACTTATAGTCTGTGATTAAGAAACCTCTCAGCCTTTTCTTTGTAAAATGAAAGAGTTAAATCTTCTCATGTCTTTCTCCAGAGTGAAGTTTCCTAATTCTTCATTCATTCTTGTGGGTTTTCCCTGAATTCTTTCCCATTTCTTAGTATTTGCAGCCTCTGAAATAGGCTCTGAACATCACCAGCAGTACCAATGCCAAATTGATATAATTTCTTTGCTTCTTCTACTTGATATTACATCTCTAGTACATGCATCACCCCACTGAAGATGTCAGACTGGTCGTCCCTATTAAACCAATTAGATTCTGTAACTTGCTAGATTTTCCAGTTTGCTTCTGGCCTCCTTTCTGATGTCTGAGAAGCAAGATTGCCTCCACCATTTAATTTTACATTCAGGACTTTGCATATGTTTGTACTGAAATTCGTACTGTTGGCTTGTGTGCATTTTACTGGATTGCTTTCTAGATTGCTTTGCTTTATTGTCCTTTTTTATTCCATACCACTTCCCAAAATTTCACAAACTTACTAAGCAATAATTCATTTTTTTCTTCCGTGTCAGCAATAAAAATATTACATAGCAACTGATAAGCCAGGATCTATATGGGACCAAAAGTTCACTTGCTTAGGGAACATTTGCCTTGTACTATTTCATTTGGAAAGGTATCAGTCAGCTGGTTTCCAAGTCACCTACACTGTATACTATGTTGATTTTAAACCAGTCAAATTTATTGCTCAATAGTTCAAGTCTGGTGCTTTTCAGAAGCCCATTACATCAACCCTATTATTTTTATTAACGTCATTTGTCAGCTCATCAAAACGTTTAATTAATTAATTTCACAAGATTCCTTTTCCATTACACATTGTTGATGGACGTTAATTATTTATTTGTTGAGTCCCACCACATCTGTTCTGTGTTTTTGCCTGGGACTGATGTGCAGCAGACGAGCCTATGATGATGGGCCTATTTATCCCTTTTTAATGTATGTGGTGTATGGAGAGCATCGACTTATTTACCACCTTCTAAAATCTTCCAGAAGTTACAGGAAGGCACTGTGTTGCAGTGAGCTGGGGGAACACGTACAAGCAGCTCCTGGATTTCACAAAGGGCTTTTAATTTTTAATGTTACTCTAAATGTGTCTGTTGGTTTTTATTATTGTATCGTACTCCCTTCTGAGTAGCACTTTGCATACAGCATCTCTTGGGTACGTGCTTCTTCAGAAAATGGATAGGAGGAATCTTTGGGAAGATTCCTGACCTGGCCTGAACTGAACTGTTAAATTTTCTGTTCTATTCCTGCCCCCATCAGATGAGCATTTAAACATCTTCCAGTAGTACATTAAGCAAAATGATTATACATCTTTCATTCATTGTTTTCACAACCTCCCCTTGGGGAGGACTGTTTGAAGTGCAACATATTTTGGTAGGATTTTAAGGCAGTTTGATTTTTGTGAAATGTGTACCCTCTGATGTATTTTATTTCACACAGGAGATGCTGAAGAATTGCACCATGTACTTTTAGGGGAAGTGGATGAGATTTGAAGTAACCTGCAAAAGTCATTCCATCATCTTGATGGAATTGGATGGATTTTGATGACTCTTTTTTCTCTTTCAATCGAGCCAGGGGATCATAGTTGCTTACCATTGTTTTCTTCTGGACATTTAGTATGTCCTGGAGATGTCTTGGGTCCAGATGACAAAGATGAGATTCAGCGCACAGAAGAAGAATCATAGAATCATAGGATCATCCAGGCTGGAAGGGACCTCCAAACGTCATCTAGTCCGACCTCCCCGCAGTCGCAGGGACAGTCCCAACAAGAGCAGGGTTGCCCAGGGCCTCGTCAAGCCTCACCTTGAATATCTCCAGGGAGGGGGCCTCAATGACCTCCCTGGGCAACCTGTTCCAGTGTTCCACCACCCTTAATTTCAGAATTCTTCAGGAAGCTGGACTGGGTGGCAGAGGAGAGGTTTGGATGGGCAGTGATGTTCTCAGCTGGCTGAGTTTCTTGTATCATGATATCTCCGTGCCCATGTCTGTTCCTTAGTTATATTCATCCAGCCAGCCCAACCTGAAAGGCAGCAAGTGTACAGGAGCTTAACATTGGCATTCACTGTCAGCTGTACTGCTGCGTGCTGGAAAGAAAAATTCCTTCTCTGAGGAACCAGGGATTTCGGGTTTAAGTGTTACCGTGGCACAGCTCAGGAAGAAGGGATATTTGATTCAGGGATCTTAGCTCAGAGACCAGAACATGTTGGTGAGGCTGAGTTCTGGGTATACAGATGGGCCAGTGATTAATGGCTAAAAACCAGAGCGAGCTGTGTTATAGAGAGATACCTGGTATTTCTTACAGAGCATGACCTTGCTTCTTTGCAATGACCAGTTTTGAGCCACACTGAAGTTACTGAGAAGCATTTACCATCTGATAAATTGGTGCAGAATTTATAGGCTGCAGGGAGGTCAGATAGGGTTTATTTGTCCTGTTTTTTCTGACAGCTTGCCTGTATGGTAAGCCTCTTATTCAAATTCATCACTTTCCTAAGGATAGAAATGCAACTCTGAGGTACTGAATACAGTTAATTCTTGACAAGACATGATCAGAAGCATCTAACTGGAACCTTTAAGAGCTGCAATTCCCAAAGTGTTTGTGAAACCCTTTTTGGTGCCACAGTTTTCTGGTGTGCTTCCCAGGACCATAAACATTTCCAGTTGTGGGCTTGGGATGCAGCCCGGTTTGGGGACCCTTTCTCCTGTCCTGTGGGTTCCCAACAGAGCAAACATTTTCCTTGCTGAGGCCCTTGAGACACAAAGTCTGCACTTTGATGGGACTCTCTTGTTTCTCCTCTTGTAATCTCTGTTAAAATTGAGAAAGCATCAGCAGTGATATACAAGAGGACTCAAGGCTTTGATTACTCCTCTGTGTATAATTACTTTTATTAGTTTTTAAGAACAGGATCCTTGATCTTATGCTTTCTTCTCTAGCACATGGGACATTGTAGAGTCATAGAATGGTTAGAGTTGGAAGGGACCTTAAAGATCATCGCATTCCAACGCCCCTGCCCTGGGCAGGGACACCTCCCACTAGACCAGGTTGCTCAAAGCCTGCTCATGGATTAGTAGCTACTGAGTGGATTTGGATTTGGGAACAGATCTTTGGTCTCAAAAACACAGAGGTTTTCACGGAAGGTGTCCCAGTGAGCTGTGTGCCTTGATATAAAATTTTTTTTTCATTGAAAATTTATGTCACTTTCACCAACTTTATTCAGCAAGGATGGTGTTGGGATGTCAGTGGGACAAACTGCTAAGCCATCCTGCTATTAATAAATGGTATCTGCAACCACCATGGTGTTTTACTGTTTTTTAAAAAAATGTCTGGTTTTGGCCACGCTGTGGAAAAATAATGCCTACTGGAGTGTTTCTGCCTCTGACTGTCTTCTGACTGTGACCTGACCTGAACTCATTTATGTAATGCTTCCTCGCAGCAGTGCTGCTGCTGGAGACCTGGCTGTTCTTGTGACCAGAGGTAGCTCCACCTCCAATTTTAAAGGTCTTTCTAGCTATTCAGTTCAACAAATGCCATGTCAGGAAGGAGGAGGATTTCTTCATGATCATCACCACGCTGGCGCTGAGGGCCAGCAGTGTTTTATCCACGCCGGTTGTGCCAGGTGAGCTTGCTGAGAAAGGCTGTGTTTTTTTCTTTTGTCTCGTAGTGTGTTGCCAAAGACTCCTCCTTTACCCTTCCCTCGTGTTGCAATTCCTTCCCTCTTGCAGGTAAGGGATAGTGGTTGACTATTGCAGTGAGGTGGCTCCTGGTTGATATGGGTAATTTTTTGCTGTTGTGTCAAATGCAGAACAGCCATGTGGCTTGGGAGGATTTTGCTGTCTTAGCTCAGGGGTGGATTTTCAAACAGTCGACTTCACAGGAACATTGCTGTGGCAATCCGAGGCTCTGCAGCTGACACTTCATGGCTTTGGTATCAGCAGCTTTTAAGGAGTCAGTCTCAATGTAACATAACAAACAATAATGTTTCAGGTCAGGAATTCTCTTCAAACTCCATGATATTTGTGGAAGTCATGATTTCTTTACTGTGGCACAAATCTAATATATGCAAGGGTAGACACTTCCAGATGTGCTTCCAGGCCTGAATCCAGACCTGGAAATCTATACCATACTTCATTCAAGAGCAATGGAAAGAGGGCGTGGATACCCCTTTATTTCTTGGAGCTGCCTCCTTATATCAAGAACAGAGGCTTTGTAGCACCAAGGTGTAATTTAAGGTTATTCCTATGCTGATTGCACCCACTCAATTCTTTGTGTTTTAAGAATTAAGTGCTCTCGAGGCAGAATTGGCGTATCTCATCTGAAGACTATCTTAAGATTGTCTGCTAGCGATCAGTTGTCTATAACCAGACATCTGGCAAGAATCACGTGGCAAGAATCAGATCTGTAAGTCTTACACATCCCCCTGAGATGAGTTAGAGTGGTGCAGTGGAGTGTGTTCCTTGGGACAGTAATTCTGATTCATTTCCATGCCATGGGTTTGTGCCTCCATTCACAGCAGACCTCAGATTGCAACACTGGACACCAGGTATTCTGCTTTCTTTTTATCAGACGATAGAGCTTATTTATAGAGCTTTTTCCCCGTCTCTGTTTTCTCTTTTCTCTGTTGTCTGTTGTTCTTAGTTTTCCCTCTTCTCCACTCTTTCAGTTTCTATGTGGGTAAAATTGCACATCTCATCTTAGAATTTATGTTAACATGTATTTGTCTCTTGTTCTTGCTCATGATGGCTTAACAAGCCTGGAGGAAAATTCTGTCATTTAATGTCCATTCATGTGTGTTTTCAGTAACTCCCTTTAAACATAGCTACATACAGAAACTTTGGCAAGAACACAAATAACAGAAATGCTGTCCCTATCCCCACTATTCCACAGAGTACAAAACAGCCATTGCAGGGATAAATTTTCCTTATTTTCTATGGGAATATCTTATCACTTCAAAGGTTGTCCCTTTGCCCAGCTGATGTATCTCCCTGTTAGCTGCTACAACATAGAATTAGAAGCATTTGGGTAGATGGTGCCAAAGACACACCTCAGCTGTAATTCTAGCAAGGGGAGCTCTGAGGACTATGATGGAACTCAACTGTAACCTCCAATTTATATTCCTGCAGAATACGGTAGGGTATGGAGGTGTCTGGGCTGGCTCCACACAGAGTAAGACCACAGCTGATGTGCTCTCTCACTAAGGCTTATCAGTTTGGGAAGCATTATCCCTTGCATAGCTTCATTGCATCTGGATCAAGATAATGCATTTACCTACCAGGTGCTGTCCTGCAGCATGGGGGAGCATTATCGGCTTGGTAGGGCATCAGCTTGGAGACCTCACCGTGTTGTGGCAAAGCTGATTAAAACCTACATGGGAAGCACCCAAATATATATTTCAGTTAAAAGCATCCTCAAGGGCATCCAGTGCCCTTTTGTCCTTTCTTTCCTAGGTGTCTGGTACGTCTCTGGCTTTCATTGCCCAAGGCAAATTTTGGCTTATTGGCAAACTGCCTCATTTTAATAACCTTCCATTTTGAATTTGCAGTCTATAAGCATGGCTTTGGTTTGCTTCAGATGTCCAGGGCTGTCTTCTGCAGCATAAAAACCACTATTGGAAAGCAGAAAATGGAACTGATTTGTCAGTAATAGCATTTATTTACTTCTGAAGTGCTCTGGGAAATGCTTTCCTTGAAAGCCACCAACTGCGATACATGTGGATTGATCACTGTGTGGTTTTGCTGAGTACAGAAACCAACCTCTCTTTATATAGACTACTTTGAGGTTAGAGACATTGCTGACACCTCTGTGCCACAGGATCATTCACAGGATCATCTGACAAACCTTGGAAGGTCAAAACTATCAGTGTTTTGCCTGGATTCCCCTTTTCTGTTGCTGGAGCCTTCTTCCTCCAAAAGAGGTTAAAAGAAGAGAGGTACTTTTAAGTTCCTCTTTGTAAGTGAAATCATAATTGATGGAAAAATAAAGCAATTGATGTAATGTAAACCTCCTGGAGTAACTGGAGAAGGTGCTACAGAGGCTTCCCAGCAGTTACACGCTGAGAAACATTCTTAATCTGCTAGATAATGTAGAAAAGGAATGACATTTATTAGCTACAAGTCCTCACAAGCTGAGGATGCAGTTTATAAAACTGTAGTTGGCTCCCTCTCCTTTTCTTCCTCTTTTCTTGTAATCATTCACTGTGGATCATTTTACGTCTAAACTCACCTTCATCTGTTATCGTACTTCAGTGATTTATCGACATCACAAACTTCTGATTAATAAGGCTAGAAGAACATCCATCAGAAGAACCGAGAATGTGTGATCGTTTCCTCTCAGGCTCTCATTATCTGTGGCTTTCCTTTTGGGAGTTTTATCTTTGTCTTTCTATTTCCAGTCTGAAGCATGTGATGTTCAAAAATAATTTCCTACAATTAATCTTTTGTTTCTCTGGGTTTTAAAAACTTTGGTCAAGATGGAATATGGTCTCTACATTGTCAGCTGAAGTAAGTAGGAAACAACCCAAACTGTCCACATACCTTCTTAAAGAATGAGCGGGCAAGTCAGAAATAACTGATGGCTTGATTCAGCTTCCTTCATGTGAGGTGATGAACACAAAGCTCTGCAGATAATCCTATGATCATGTAGAATGTTTGTGGGATGGGCAGGAATTACACTCATGGTGTCTTTCATGAAGGAATTTCCTTTTTTTTTTTTTTTTACATTACTTGGGTTTTGAATAACATGGGTTGTGGTGAAACGCACCTCTGGTATTTTCACAGTGCCATGCCAAGTAAAATGGGAAAGGTTTTGTTTTAGAGTTTCCAGGCTAAGTTCTCCTTTGTTTTAGAGTTTCCAGGCTAAGTTCTTTTAATGAGACACTCCTAGGTTAAAAATACCTTTCAAAAGTGAATTCCCATGTCTTTTCTATATTAATGACAGATCGGAGAAGAAAACGTGGAGTACGCCTGAAAGTGATAAGTTGAGGTTAGAGGTCTAGCCAAAGTCAAGTGGTAGGGAGTTTCAGCTGTAGAGAGCTGATGCTTTGAATTATAATCAAGTGATTAATGTTTCTAACATAAGTGGGTTTGGGAGTTACAAGGACTTGCAGCAACAGCTTGGATAAGTATGGTGAAATTTGCTTTTAGAGATATTTTATTTATAGCGCATTCATTAGGTTGAACAGAATGGACAACATGTGCTTATGTGGTTAATGATAAATCCATGTGAGGACTAAACTAGTCTGCTGAGTTATGAGAAAGCCGTTTGTAGGTCAGATTTTTTCTGGAGAGGGATGGACTTGAGAGAAACAATTCTTATTTGTTTGGGGAGGAACAGGGAGAGGGGAGAAGCTGAAACTTGCTTTTCTCCTGCTGTAAAATATGTAGGATGCAGATGTTACAGATCTTTTATTCATTTTTAAAGGTCATTTGCCTGTGAGACTGGCTTCATAAATACCAAAATAATATGGGAAGGAGCAGGCATGCCTAGAGAGGTATAGGAGTATTTGTTATAAAATAGCAGGTAATCTGATGTTAACATAGGAAAACTGCAGTGATCTCTATGAAACTGCAAAAGCCAGAAAAGGCTTAATCTCTGGGGCATTAGAGTTTTGCTTGTGGGATTCAGACATTCCAGTGTGAAATGAAAGGTATTGAACAAAAAACCCCTGTATGTAAGACTGTTCCTTCTGCTTGAAATCACCAGACTAATACTGCTCCTCTAAGTGGTTCAATATAGCCTTTCAAAAAGAAGTATTTTCCCCTGAATGATAAAACAAGGTGATAGTGTAGTCAATAAAACCAATGTTTTGGCACATCTTTAGTGTTGTGGTTTTAGTTGTAGATCTACCAATAGGATAAAGAAGGTTGGTTCCCCTCTTCTAGCCCTATCCAAGGCAGCGTCATTCATCCACAGGTCCCACTGGTTTCCATCAAAGACCATATGCCATTGGATTTCCAACTGAGCTCTGGACAATTCTCATTTTATAAAAGAAAAGAAAAAAAAAAAAAGGAGAAAAAGGGAAAAGAAAGCAAGACAAACAAGTAAAACAAAACCCTTATTCATTCCTTTTGCAGAGCACCCAAATGCAAAACTGTGTTATTTCTCTCTAGAATCTCATTAGTTGCTTGTCTGGGTAGGACAGTTAAACCCAAACACCTCACAGGTGAATGGCGTTTAGAAAGCGGTTGCATGTTGCTCATTCTCACAAACAAACAGGCAAAACCTGTCCTTTTGAGACACACCTTTTGCCTGCCCCTAGTCTTATTTTTAGGTAAAAATGGAAATGTGATGTTTATTCTCCAGAAAGTTAATTGCAAAGTGACTGCTCTCAATTGTATTGCCCAAACCTTTTCCAGGTGTTGCTGCAGGTGCTATGTGTGAGTGAGCTTAGTTTATCAGAACAAACTTTCAAAGAAGCTGACTGATTATACTTGGTAAGTGTTTTTAGAGAGAGAAAGTGGCACCTAACAAAGAGAGATCTAATTATATACATAAATGTACAATAAAAATGAGTACAGGAAGCTACCTCAGATTAATTCACATTAAAAACTCATTTATTACTCTCATGGTAATGAGCTAATGAAAACCACAGTGGTTTCTTCCCTCTCTTGTCACCTTGTAATCCAGAATGGATGTCCTGCTGAGAAGGTACACTTTAGAGCCACACAATTTATCAAGCCCCAGCAGTAACTGTGTGAAACCTAATGGCCTAATCAGAGTCTAACTCATTCAGAGGCTACACAAGATTATTGTTTCTGGCACAAAAATCGTGATGACATTATTATATTTATTCTATAGATGCGAAATAATCTGTGAATTGAAAAATTAGGCAGAGAGATTGAAAGAATTTGCTCGGGTCCCTCCATAATCCCTGGAACAGGAGGGGCAGCTCTGGAGATGGTTTATGTCACCTTTCTTAAACTATTTTTGGATAAGACAGATTATCCTCCACAAGTGCAAGACTATTAACTACAGAGAGACAGCACAGCTATTTAGTTCAGATCTACCTTTGTGAAGGCTAAGATGAGTGGAGATGCATCCTACCCCATGGATTTAAGGAGCTGCACCTTGTGAGTTAGACTGTAACGGCCAGGCTCTAGGGGCAGACGTGCTCCTTGCCTTGGGTAGCTTATGGACAAAAATCAGTGTCTGAAGTGCGGGAAATAAAGATGTTAAAGCTGTGTAGAAAAGTCTGAGACTCAGAGAGGCAGATTTGGATTTATCCAAGGCCTTGAGATGAAGGAAAAGTCTTGTGGGGCTAACTTGTCATTCTGAGGCTGAGGAGAGACATTACCACTCTCTACAACTACCTGAAAGGAGGTTGTAGAGGGGTGGGATTTGGTCTCTTCTCCCAAGTAACAGGTGATAAGACGAAAGGAAATGGTCTCAAGTTGGGCCACTGGATAGTCTAAATATCCAATTTAGATTGGATATTAGGAAAACTGAAATGGTTATCAAGCATTGGAACAGGCTGCCCAGGGAAGTGGTGGAATTGTCATCCCTGGAGGTATTTAAAAGATGGGTAGACATAGTACCTAGTGACGTGTTTTAGTGACAGTGTTTTTTTGTAAGTGTAAGGTTGATAGTTGGTCTTGATCATCTGAAAGGTCCGTTTCAACCTAGATGGTTCTATGAGTCTATGATTCTATATTTTAGTTAATTGATTAAGTTCATTAAATAGTGCTAGGGCCCTGCCATTGGAAAACTTATGTCCGTGGTGTTAAATTTGGTCATGGTCCCTGTTTGTCCCAGTGACAGATGTCTGGCATGGCTTGAACATTAGCGTTGGCCAGAGCTTGTTCCCAACGGGCGGTCTGGACAGGGCCATTCTATTTTGGAGGCTGAGGGCATTCAGCCTCCTGTGTGCGTGGCTGGATTGTGCCTGCTCGTCCCAGGGCTAAAGATCATCCCTGACCCTGTTTAGTTCATTACAAGATGCACTGCCGGTCTCTTAATGTCTCTTCATCTTCTGTTTTTATTATTTTACCCTGTCAGCCTCAGAACCATGGGCAAACAGGTACAGTACGCTGGACCTGATACAGGGCTCTGCTTACTTTGAAGTACCGTGGTGCTATCTAATTACTTTCCACTGTAATCTATAAAGACCTTGCAAATCTGATTTTGGGCTGGATACCCTAATCTGCACCATGGGCTGCCCCGTTCACTGACTTCAATGGGCCACACTGGAATATGTCAGGTTTTGGAGCTGATTGATAAGAATTTTTTTTGGGCTGGTTGAGCAAACAGATCTGCAAGACTTCTTGACAGTACACCAGCTCTGATCTGAAAGGAGACACAGCCCTAGACATCTGTTTTAAGGGCATAACTATTCTGAGTTTATTTGAACTCAATACGAGGCTCTGTTTATATTTCTTTGATTAATTGAAAATAACCTCTTGTTAAGCGAGTGGCAACTGATACCTTAAGATTGTGCTCAAGCCATTCACAAGAGCGAATGAAATTCAGCAAAGGTTAGGCAGGTCAAAGCCCTTGTTTGGATCAAAGCATATGTCAAAGGCTGTATAAATGCCAAATCTTAAAGTGTTTTGTATTTAAGGCTGATGTTTGGAGTAAAACAATACTATAACAATAAATCCCTAATTCAGCTTGTTAACATGCTACCACATTCATGAAGGCACAGCAAAAAGTGAGCTGCTTCTGATGGAGCGAGTGGATACCGGTTTAAGTGTCTTAAAAATTTACAGCACAGGTGAGATCGTTACTGTAATACCACATCCAGTTCTGGTACGCACATTTCAAAAAGGACTTTAATGCAGTGGAAATGGATCTTGAAAGAGTGACAGGCAGGATTTGTGGTCTGTCTGTAAAATCTACCTTACTGTGAGAGACTAAAAAAGCTCAGCTAATTTTATTTATTCAGAACAAGGTTACGAGATAACTTGTCTGTGGTTTTGTAAGGTCAAGCCTACGTGGCAAGGAAACAGCAGCCTCCAGTTTCCACTTGGAGCTGCCTGGCTGGGGTGCTTTCAACCGAAATACTGGAGGAACCCAGTCTTGAACTATTTCAGTCCCTGGGCTTGAAATATTCCTGCTGTGATGAGGGTAAACTGAGGTTGGGCTGTGCCTTGGTGGACTGCAGCCCTTCCCTGGCCATGCCTCATCTGTAGCTTTCTCGAGTGGATTGATGAGCGGTGGCTGGGGCTGAGGGTGGAGAGCAAGGCCAGATTAACATGGATTAAAAAGGCAGTCTTTCTTCTTGGCAGGGTGATAGCCACTGAAATAACTGGGGTAGATCGACCTTCACTGAGAAGCTCTGATTCAGGGTGGGGTGTTTTTTGAAAGACGTGCCATAATTTGTTGTGGTTCTGGTGTTGGTTTGGGAGACCACTCTGGCTTCAGCTATGCAGGAGATCAGACCAAGCGATTGTAAAGATCAAACAAATGATCTCACCTGGCCTTAAGATATCGCTATCAAATAGGAATATTTCAAAATTCTTATTTTATTAGGAATTATTATATTCCTATTAAACTGTCTGGGGAGTGGAGAGGTCTCAGCGAGACCATCTTTAACCTGAGAAAGCTCAATTTTAAAGAAAATTATCTCTCACCACTTTCATATTTGTGGGCAGGATGACTGTGTTTATATTTGCTTTTCAAGAAGGGGTTGAATCTGAGTTTAAGCTTGGATTCCAACCTATAGTTTACCCTATCTGGTGGGACATCTTTGAGCAGGTTGAGGTGTGATTCATCTATTTCCAAGTGGAAAGTTTCCATTTGACCTGCTCCTCAGTCTGTTGTAACGTGTTGTGTGGACGGGGTCGGTGCCCATCTCATCCACCCTACAGCGGTGGTAGGTCCCAAATCATGAAGGCAAGAGGACTCCTTAGAAAGTCCCGAGTGCTTCTGTTGGAGGGTTTATGGTGCTGGCTACTGCCAAAGGCAGGTGGGATTTGTGGAGAGCCTGAAGTCAAGCTAGCTCTGGGCTCTCTTCAAGGACACATGCACATCAGGTGTTAGGTCTAAAGGATGCTTTAAAAACTGCCACCCAGTTCAGTAGCCATTGTCCCCTTGTACCCAGTGTGTAGGGAGTCTTTCAGAGGATTCGCCTTGCTGGGAGATATCCATCCAGCTTTCTTTTTTAAGGCAGTCTCTTGCATCCCTCAAGGCAAAGGTTTGACCACAGTCCCGGCGTGATTTTCTGCTTCTGTGTCATGCCATTGTGATGCCTCGCTGGTGCTTGGGCTGGTGCCTGCCGTGTCCCCAAGGTATGTGGAGCCGTGTGCTCCTCACCAGGCTGGGCACAGGACGCCAGCAGCCCTGGCCCATCTCCTCTGCCATCGCTAAGTGCTGGGTCCTGCAAGCAGTGCTGTGTTTTTGAGCAACTGTCTGCAACCCCAAGCAGAATTAGTCGGGCTCTTGCAGGCAGCAGCTGACCCAGGGGGTGCAAGGGGGACGCTGCTGCCCTCAGGCATGAGCTAAGAGCATTGAAGGAGTTTAGAAAAGCCAGAAAGCTGCTGAAAACGGCATTTCACACTCTAACATCATCACACCACTCCTGCTCAAATAAATAAACTCTGACGGGAATCCCCCCCCTTCACCCCTCCCATTCATTCCGCGCTTTAATAAAGCTTGTCACGGCGCTGTATTATTTTTTTCCAGTCAGCAGATTTTTAGGCTGGTTAATGAGGGGGAAAAAAATTTCTCTTCCCTCCCCATCACCCCCCCTTCCTCCACCACCCAGTCCCCCCCAAATTGCCTCCCCCTTTCTTTCATGTCAGGGGCCAAGTTTGGATTGGAGCCTGGCGAAGTTTCTGTGTCATTTCCTGTTGCTGCCCTCCTCGACACTGGCTCCCGCGCTCCGCTCCGCGCTCCTCTCCTCCCCCAG
>VZRU01018114.1:336215-348705 GCA_013398155.1 Pedionomus torquatus | reverse complement strand
GGGACGGAGAGAGAAATCGCCGAGCACCGCACGCTCGCCTCTGTCACGCCGCATTCCTGCTCTTCTCCCGTCCCCACGGGGCTCTGCTGCCGGCACCGCCGAAGGAGAACCAAGCGATAGAATAACTTTCTTCTCCCCCAAGCTGTACTTCCCCAGGCTGCTGCCAAGCGAAGGTGGTGAGAACGAAAGAGTCCTTCTCTCTCGCAAACTTTGCCATCCATGGTCCCGTCCGGGCAGGTGGTGGGGATGCCGGTGGTGCGTGTGTTTTGGGTGGTGGGTGGGCGAGGGGCTGCGGTGAGGTCCTGTGGCGTGTCTGGGGGGGGACGGGGTTGGGGATGGGGAGAGCCGGTCCTGCGGGAGCCCAGCGTGGGTCTCGCTCCCTAGAAGAAGGTCAGCATCTGCCAGGGCTGCCACCACTGCTGTTTTGCAGACACTGGTGGCTTCATACGACTGATGGTCAAAAAAACCCCCAGCTGTTTAAGGGAGGGGGGAGAAAGCAGCGTGGGGGCTGTGCAGAAGCCGGGAAAGCAGTGAAGGAGGTGAGGGAAAGAGCGGGGGGATGCTCCGCGTTTCCACGTACGTGTTTGTCTTTCAGCTTCGGTCTAGTGTTTCCAGGTTTTTACTTGATTGCTGTAGCGTTCACGAGGTTTGTGAGTGTGCATGGTCCCGGCTTTTCTGACCAGAAAGAACTGATACTGGGGGGAATTTGTATTACACTCACTTGGAGGAGTGGGCACAAATCAGCTGGCATCTGTGAAAACCTGCCTCCTCTGCCATTTCCTTATTTGCTGGCTAAACACACCATTTATTTGGTAGAAAAATGACACAAACGCTTGTGCTTTAAAGTGGAGCGACCGTGACTTCATGTACTATTTCTGTCATTCCTGACTCGTTCGGTCTTGACTGTTTCTTGGACAAACAAGGCGGAACAAACTGATGGGATAAATCCCCAAGCATGCGCTGGAGCCGGTTCCCGGACCTTTCAGAGTTAAAAGGCTTTCTTGAACTCACTGACACAGGGCAGTAAATTTCAACGTGTCAGTGAGTGAGAGAGAAAAAAAAAAAAAAAAGAAAAAGCAAAAGCGCTTGCAGAGCGTTATACACCGGCAGATCGCGTCGGCGCTGCACAACCCCAGGGTCTTCGCAGGCAGGATTAGTTCCCAACACCTCCAGCTACTCAGCAGCGTTTAGAAAGGTCAATTATATGTACATTATTTACCAGCTAATTATAAGTGTGTGTATAGGGGAAAAAAGCCTTGGAGCTGGCCCTGGGAAAAAACTGATCCTAAGGCTTTGTATCCGGTGTGTTACCTCCGAGTCATTGCTCGGTTCAAGTGGCTCCCTCAGCTCCACCTCGTTTTGTGTTAGTTTTCCAGTGAAGTCCTCTCTGCCCCTTCCTTCTGCATAGGGAATGCAGTGGAAGAAGGTATGGGATGGGGAAGGTGGGAAGGGGGATTTGGATACGTTCTGAGCATGTCAGTCCTTCGCCCCAGGCTCCAGCCCAGGGCACGTCACCTCCTATGGCTGGGGAAAGTTCAAGCTCCCTGTCCAGGCTTGGCATCCCTTGTCCTTCTGCCACAAGCCGTGGGAGACCCAGGAGACATTGCTGACAGCTTTGCCTGGAGTCTGTTTCTAGGTAAAAGCTCAAAAGTTTGTTTACAGTTCCTATATGAAAAACCACATTTTTTTTTTTTTTCAAACTGAGTTGAGCAGGAATTACTTTTTTTGGGTCTTCGCAGATTTTTCCCAACTACTGTGCTTCTCCTCACTGACGTTCTCAAAAAGTATTCTTCACTTTCAGTGCTCCCCACAGCTGGCTTATACCTGTACTAGTGAGCTTGGTCTTGATGGACTGTGCTACCACACTGGGTTGTTCTGAGACAACTTCTGGGTGTTGGTGGGAGTCAGGTTGGGCCAGAACACTCCAGAAAGGCAGTCTGGATGTGGCCACCTTGTTTCAGAGTGTAAGGAAGTTTAATAATATGTAGCCATCAGGCCGTGCCAGTTGGCATCAGGGCTGAAGAATGGGCTCTGGCATGGTTTAGTTTACTAGAAGAGACATAGCCAAAAGGCTAATGAGTTCATGTAACAGAGGGAGGGGAGAAACCATAGCAGGAGTCACTCCCAGCATCTCTAAGGAGTTAAAGGAACAGTATTTACCTGGAGCTGTGCTCTGTGTTTCTTCACTTGGAAGGAAATAGAGTGACAGACTGATATTTTTTTGGGGGGTCCAGCAGGCAACTCACTTCTGAAGTTGAATCATTGCTTGTGCAAGATGACTGGGGGTGGGTGGGCGGTAACTGTGCTTCAGATGCTGCTTTTGGGTACTTGAAGGGTAGATCGCTCATTAAGTCCTTTAGGAATCCATCCTTATATGTAAACGTTGAGCCTCTGTCTCAAATGCAGTTTTGAGTAATCTTATTCTAAACTATCTTTACTATGGATGCTATAGTGGGAGATGAGCGTAATTTCATCCTTAATTATTTTGGGTCTGAAAGTGAAGCCACTTCATTTTAAGCTGACATCATACCATTGATTTCAGTGAAGTTCTTCATCATATACAGCAGTTAAGGGCAAAGAAGAACCAAACCCTTCATATCTGCTTCTTTCTGCGACTTGCAATGGAGAAAGCAAGGTAAGAGAAACCTACTCAGGATGAGATCATGAGAAGAACTGAAGGGTCTTGAGTATCAACAAGACCTTTCTGCCTTTTTTGGCTTTCTTGCTTTCCCCAAATCTCAGCTTTTTGTTCTGTCAATGGAACCTTGTTCTATGTGGCAGCAAATGCTGAAGACCTGCGTCCCTGTCCAGTCTCTCCTTGTGTAGAGCGTGTTGTCTACACCACACTTCTAGTGCTCATGTGTTCTCCTTCCCATTGACAGATGAGCCAAGGGACAGAGATTCCAGTTCTGCTGCTTACCTTGGGAAAGTGCTCTGGAGCCCAACAGACTTTACTGTCTGGAAATATTTCCTGTTGCACAACATAAATTGTCTGTTTCAGTTTAATCCTGTTGTTTTAAATTACCTCATCAAAGTATTACCTTGAGTAAAGCCTCTCTTCACGGCCACTTCACTGCAGTGGAGGAACCAGTATTGTAAGAGGCCTCGGGTTGTGAAGACTCTCAGAGAAGGTGGAGTGAGCACGTGCTTCCCTTCCCCCTTTCTCCTTCTTGCACAAGGACAGGGTGAACAAGCTCTGCTTTGCAACAGCGGATCTGTGCTACTTCTAGTCCCCAAGCCAGACCCTTTGCTGCTCCACATGCCCATGGTGGTCACTGGGATCTCCAGGAGAGGTCTGTCATCACTAATGGCTTCTGATGGCTCTGGTGGCCCTTTTTGCCAAGCTGCTTTTTCCTGCTTCAGTGCTTGGGCTTGATGTGGTGCTCCCAGCCCTGCTTGAGGTTGCTCCAAGGATGCTCTGCCATCTGCTTCAGTTTCTGCCAGGGTTCACCTGGAGAACAGCAGCAGCGTTTGGGGTAGCCTTGGCTTACTAATGCTTGTGGGCACTTCCCAGCTCAGTCCTGGCTGTCTCCCCAGGCTGAATCAGCCAAATTGTGTTCATCTACTTTGCTTTTTTTTGTAGCTCCAGCTCAGTTCCTGTGGTATTTAAGTGCTGATGCACAAAATGAAGGTAACATTTACATGCTCTAGTGAGTCTTCAGCTCGCCTGCACAAATCTCTTGTTTTCCTTCTTCTAATGCAGTGCCTCTACCTGAGGACAGCCCTTGCCTTCTCACTCCAGGGAGCTGTTGATCCCTGCTCTGTTGATGGGACATTGCCATAGCAATGATGATGTATAGTGGAGATAGGATAGACGTGACGATATCACCGCTGCTGGCCAAGCACAGCCAAAAGGTGCATGTCTCCTTCCCTCTCCAAACAGTATCCTGTTTGCTTTGGCTATTTTTAAACATTATTTGCTTCTGGAGAGTGAAGTTTGCTATCAGCCCAAGCCTCAGCACCGTGTGACTCACAGCTGTTTAAAATTTTGGCTAATGCTGAAGCTGGAAGGCTGGTTTTTGCTCTTCTGCTCACTCCTTGGGGCTGCCTAAGGTGGTGGTGGTTGTGGCAGAGTGGCTTGCTTCCCAATAAATCGGCTAAGGGCACCAAAGAGCTCAAAGCCAGAGGCTTTTCCTCCATACTCCTAACTTCTTCTGGAGCTGAACTGGTGTGAAGGAGGTGAGAGGCCTCATCCCATCAGCAATCCCCTCAGTCATCCTTTCCCTCCCTGGAAGTGTTATTTTTGGTTAATTCGTACAAGTCTGGGCCTCCTTGGTCTATCCTGTGGGAGGAAGCTTGAGGCTGGAATTTTGTAATAAAACCCAGATTTTTCTCTGGAGGCAGAGTACAGGAGGCCAGTCCTGTTGCTTCTCCAGCTCTTGTTAGTTCTTGATCAGCCTAATCTCATAACTGTAAAAGGTTTTCTTTATCCGCTGAGAATAATCTTGGCCTCTGAAGAAGGTCAGCATTGGGGTGTTCACCCTGAGACACCCACTGGTGGCTCCGCAGAAATTGGGTATTCCAGATCGCATCTTCCTGATGCAAAATTCCCAGCAGTTTGCTCGTGTTGGGGGGAGCCTCTCTGAATTCACCCCAGGCCATTTGCAACATTGCAAACCAAGGAGTTGTCCTCCACTGCCCTTGGTCAGAGTTTGTTCTTACCCTGAGGAGCACAGGGCAGTCTGTCCCTTTCCACACCAGTGGTAGCTGGTTTTCACTGGAGCAAGCACATTATTGTACCTGCAGGTTGGAGAATGTTCCTCAGAGGCTTTCTATAGTTGTGAAAAAACCCCAAATCTGTCCCTCTGATTTTCCCTGTGACTGTAATATGTCAATGTTCTCCTCCTCCACTGATCACTGGAAACAGAGAGACCACCACTCCCTGCTCTCTTCTCTTTGATGGTCCCACTTTAAAGTGGAGGTTGTTTCTGCAGTGACTGGTGCAGTGGAAAGCTCAGAACATCTGAAGTTACCATAATTTAAATATTCAGGTGCTACCTTAGCTTACATATACACTAGTTAAATCTGAGTTTACTTCTTGGTCATCAGTCGCTGTACTAAGGACAGAGATAACAAGAGGTGAAGCCCATATCTCATCCTCAGTGGTACCTGACATACTACCTATAAGATACCCTTCTGGAGTTTTCCAGGTGGACTTAATTTCACTAGCTTAATAATACACATCTTGTGCTCCTTTAATTTTACTAGTTACTGTGATCCCCTCTGACATAGCCTAAAATTATGCAAATTACCCTTGGATCCTTTTTCCCCCCTTCTTCTTTATTAATACATTCATGGATTGTATAGTCTTCAGAGATTTATTTTTCTTTAATGAAATCAGCCGTCTTTTCCTGGCTAGTGTAGTGCATGAATGTCACATTTAAATACGTGCTTTCAAGTGCAGTCCTTTTCCTCAGACGTATCGCTTTACACTACATTTGGCTGTGTTAAGCCGCAGCGCTGGTTTACTACATCAGTGACCATGAAACACTCAAATTCCTCTGACTCCTGTTTTGTTGCTTCTCTCTGTTTACTATCCGTAGTGCTCTGGGTTTTGGAATGAATTGGCAAATTGCAAACTTAAATTTCTTATTTCTTTTCCCCCACTGATACAGCCGTTAGAATCAGACTAATATATTTGGCAGATTTGGATCTGATGACAGAGCAAGTACAAAAAGCTCTCCTGAGATCAGTGATGCCATGAATGTCCCAGCAGTGTGTGGGGCCAGGTACCAGGTGTACCCCAGGTAAAGGTCTGCCCAAAGTGCAGGGAAGGCCCCTTATCTCTCTCCCCCAAGCAGGAGCTGGAAGCGGTAGTGATTAGCTGCTGGTAACAATCCTCCTCGCTTCCTTTTTTACTTTCTTGAAGTCTGTAAGTGTTTGCTGTTCTCTGCTGCAATTCAGAATTGAGAAGGATGCCCTTCGGGCAGCTAAGGAGGCTTGAAGAGCACCAAGTGAACAAGGAGGGTTCCTGTCTCCAGTTTTCTGTCTCGATGATTGTCAGCTCTCTTCTCTGTCCAAAACCTGCAGGCACTGGTCTGTGTGGAAGCTCTGGAAATGAGATTTGGTCAACCAGCATCTAAATAGCTTCTGGTATTGAGTTTTACTGTGTAGAAAGCAAACAAATGGAAAATTGGGAATTCCCTCCTTTTTGTTTGTGTGCTTGAAGACACCCTGGCTAATCAAGACTGACAGGTATGCTGACTCTTCCAGACCCACTTCTTTAAAATAGGGGTGGCACACAGTGACAGCAACAGTGGCACCAGAAGCCCTCCCCAGAGAGGAAGGAGTACACCATGGGCACCATGACAGTAGTCAAGTCTACCTCCATCTTCTGCTTGCGCCTTCCTGCATGGGTCTGCACCACCTTTCCTTCGAGTGGATGCTATCTCAGGTGGTGAACATCTCATGCACCTCTAGTGAGAAGTTCCAGCTGATATTTAGGAAAGGCTTCTCTGCCATGTCAACCAGCTTCTGAGAGGACCAAGCCAGGAGGTATAG
Source organism: Pedionomus torquatus (assembly GCA_013398155.1). Taxonomy (NCBI): domain Eukaryota; kingdom Metazoa; phylum Chordata; class Aves; order Charadriiformes; family Pedionomidae; genus Pedionomus; species Pedionomus torquatus. Next base: position 342,204 of record VZRU01018114.1, on the reverse strand, counting down.
GTGCCTATTCACAGATGTCTTCAGGCTTGGTGTTTCCAGCTGGCTGGCTCTCAACGGTTTCTCACTCAGCGCACGGGAACACCTAATTGCCCCCGCACAGACACTCTGTCTCCCAGGACCATCCATGCGTGCTTATAGGTTCTGAGTCACTCCTCAGAAATTGGGTGCTCTCGTTTGGCCCATGCTTGATGTCTGAACACTTAAGATAGGAGCCCTGGGTCACACTGCTGGGCGGGATGTCTACAGCTTGGTTATTGTGACATCAAGGTAAGGTTTTTATTAAATGTAGCCTGAAGTCAACTTTCCATAGCTCAGCTTTTGCAGGTGCAAAGGACTTGCTACAGTCCAGAGAAGCACTCTTGGCCTTAATCAGCGTTGGCAAAAGGAGTATGAAGCACACAGCCTGTTGTTGTGATTAAGAGAAATTATGCATGTTAGGAGCGGGATCACGTGGCTATCACGCCATGCAAGCTGGCTTTGTTTTCCAGCAACACTAAATACTCGCTGATTCTGTCCAGACCTTGCCTGTTCTGTGATTTTCTAGAGTTGTCTCTGTGAGGCATGGAAAAAAAATAAAAAAAAATAAAAAAAGAAGTATCCATGCAGGGCCCTAGTTTGCTCTCTGTGCAGCTTTAACTGTGCAGCTCGCTGCCAAGCATCACACAGCAGAGCAGAAAGCGAGGCAGAGAAGTGCTTGTGAATCACCGTGGAACAACATCAGACGAGCCAAGGGGACCCATGTGATTTTAGGCAGGGCTCAAGAATTTCATTCCTTTAGCTTCAACCCAGGGGGCAAAATGTGTTCATTTCCCTGGCATTGCAACAGCGTTAAAGACTCTGCACCCGTTTGCCCTGAACCGGTAGGGTTTCTGCTCTGAGACACTTGCTGTTCCTATTGTCTGTGCTAATAGCAGTTGAAGGAAAGGTGGAGGTTCACTGGAACCAGTTCTTACATGCATTAAGCCGCTTTTACCTCCTCCTGAGTGTATAAAATATCCTTAAAGCAAACGTAATTGGCCTAGTCAAAGTAGTACAGGTGGATTCCAGAATTGGACAAATAGGTTCCCTGCTCTGAAATGAGTACGTTTTGCAAATGTTTGTGGAGAAATGGATATCGAGCCATGGGTTGTCACTGTTGCCACCTGTCCCCCTGACACAGACGCTTAGAAGGAAGTGCTGATGTCTGATGGCCATGATGGATGGTGGAGGGTGATTTTAAGAAGGATGAAGCCCCCACGTCTGTGGGCACCAAATGCTCCAGCATCTGTCTTTCCCATGCACATGTTGCATGCTGGTTCTTCAACCTTGTCTGGGAATTATCTGGGAAGGTTCCAGTTGGCTTGGATTAAAAGCATGTGAGATAGCTGTGTAATAGCATAGACAGTCAAGTTGCAGCACCTTTGCTAGTGTCCTGAACAGTTTAATTCACTACTGTAGAAATAATGTAAGAGTGTTCTCAACCTTTGGATTGTTCCTCTCATGGCAGAGGTCATGGAGTCCGGATCAGCTCAGGGACAAAGTGGAAGAGCACAGAAAACAGCAAAAGAAAACCTGAAATGGGGGGGAAGGAATACAAGTATTTTCTGGGACATGCAGGAATGCAGGCAAAGATATGAAGAAAACCACCTGCTTGAGAGAAGCAACCTTGAGAGGTGGATGTAAAACTTCCTAACTTACCTTTCCACGTCTCCTGAACAACCTAGAGATATTTCACAACAGCGCATTTTGAAGCAGGCACCCCAAATCATAGCCCTGTTGGAGTGGCTCTTTTGGGTCTGATGTGCCCCTGCAGCCCTCAGGACCACTTTGGACTTGAGGGGAAGACTAAGTGCAGCTGGAGGAGCTAAGAAGCCTGTGTCCTCCTCCACCAGTCTACCATTCACGCTGGTATAAAGGTCAGCTTTATCCAGTTGCAAAATGGAAATGCTACCTCAAAGCCACCTGTCAGAGGTGTCATTCCTTCTTGCTGGCAACATGCTGGAAAAATTAAAAGCTCTTAGTGACCGCTGTGTGTTATTAATGAGTGAAGGTGGGAAAAAATCCCCATGACTTTCTGCTGTACATGTTGTGTGAGAAAAGCCATGCTATCTGTGGTGAGACCTCACAGCATGCGAATTCTCAAAGCATATAGGCAAAAGGTTGAAACTGGAGGTTTTGTTGACCTTGGAAGAAAAAGCAGATTCCAAACTAGGGCTCAGAAAAAAAAATCTCTCATTTCATCAATATTTGCTCTTGTTTTATTGATGAATGGATGGAGCTTGCCTGTGTTGTGGTTTTTGTTCTGTTTATCTTCTGAATTTGCATACATTTTATTTCTGGGCAATTACAGTTTCAAGAGCTGGCTGCAAGGTAGGCAGCTGAAGACCCACATAATCTCTTCCTTCCTCTCTTTCACTGAATTTCTGAGTTTCAGGTCTTGCTTTTGAGCAGAAGTTTTGTGTTGGGGTCTGTAGGGACTAAATTACTACAGAGGAAAATGTGAAGGTCCATTAGGGTTTGAACTTGTTCTACAGGAAACGACTTTGGGCCATATGGACCTACAGATTAAAAACTCATAGTATAGGAAAACTTAACAGAAAATCTCTATGGCTTTTAAGGAAATTAGTTCTACCTTGTTGTTTCCATTAGACCATGCAACTTAGAGAAGTATGAAGTAAACTTGCTCAAAACTCCTCAGAAGGAGACACAGACTCCTTGCGGGTATCTGTGGGGTTGTTTTCTGCTTTGTCCATGACTGGGTAGTTGATTCAGCTGTTGAGCTGATGTGGTGCAATATATATTGGCAAGTTGTTCTTACAAGGTTCAAGGGGCAAAGAGAAGGAATCAGGACTAAGGCAAGCTGCAGTTTTTGTGGAGGAACATCTGCAATCCCTCGTCCTTACTTCTAAGTATTTAATCAGTTGTGTCACTATGATGTAGAGTGAGGTACTGTAGGATGATAGCAAATTGTTCTGTTTGACTTCAGCCTTTTTGGCCCTTTCAGTCTAAACTAAGGCTCATTACAGCTGCTGTTTACCATGAGGAATTGTAGGAAAAAAGTATAGCATGAATTTATTTAAATATCATCTGATGTATTCTGGAGGATAGACAGCATGGAGTAGCTATAGTGCTGTTTCCAGAGAGTTTCAATGGCATCCTTGGCAAGAAAATAGAGAGGAAGGAAAGATCTATTACATGTGCCTGTGTATTGCCCCTAGAACAGGATCAAAGTTACAAAAAGAAACTGTGGTTTTGTTTCTCCACAGTTGCTAGAGTTCACAAACTTCCCAGGATCTACATTTCAAGGCTTTCATCAACCAGATTTTGTGCATTTACATTTGTTCAAAATAGTTTCCAGCCAGTGGGTGATTAGTGGTTAGAAATGGCTTGCAGTTTGGTGATAATTTGATTAAGTTAAATCCTTATGAGAATGAGCATTCCAGATCTTTCATATTTCCCTGCTTCACCTGTGGACTCCTTCCCCACCCTGTCTCACAGGAGGCATCTCCTTTATCTCCTGCATTTCAGAAAGAAACAGATGAATGCTAGTCAGGAAAGTAGGAAGAATGCCTCTAGCCAGAATGAACAGCAGAAAAAGACATTAACTCCAAAAAAATACCACTTTTACATTTTTCCAGGAGAACTTAGAATGAAGTAATTATATCCCGCTCCCCAAGAACTCCATGTACTCTGGTTCTTTTGAATTAATTCAACATTAAGGACTGTGCTGTGCTACTAGCAGGAGCACTGCGGAGTTATAGTGTCTCCAGAGGTGGAAGAAGCACAAGATTCATGGTATCTTGAGAAGACTCTCACCTCTTTGACATGCCAAGGAGGGCACCCCCCTGTAGCATCGTCTAGAGCATTTCTCCTTCATCTCTAAATCCAAGGCAGTTGGCAAACAACTGAAGATGACCCATACTACTACATTTCCATGCCGGCCAGTGAGCCAGCAAAGGAAATGGGGAAAATAAAGATAAGAGCTAGTTTTCAAATGATGTATAAATAAAAATAGTTTTCTAATGTTGTGCAAGCTGGGCCAAGGACTTTTTTTTATAAGAAGGTGAAATGTTAGAAGAGTATTCCTTGACCTGTAGGTCCTTGCTAATAGAAGGACGATCTTGTGTCCTGCTCCTTCGTTCAGAAGTGGGGAGAATGAAAGGGAGAGTTAAGTACTTAAGTAGGTACTTTTTAAAAAATCTTTGCTTTACTGATTTATTTCACGAAATTTTGGTAAACACAATTGATTTAAAAAAAAAGATGATGTCTTTCTGTCTTCCTGTAAAAACTGTGGTTATATGCCTGTCATAGTCACTGACTCATGTATTTCTAGTTGGTGGGAATGGATTTACGATTTTTTTGCCGTACAAATACACATGGATTTACAGACAGTTGCTTGAAGTGGTTTTGCAGGTCTCCTTGTGCTAGCGATGTATCATTCATGTCTCCAAACCATAGGCTTAATACCTTTGGTGAGCCAGCATGGCCCTGCATGGAGCGGCTGTTGCTGGCCCACCATCTCACAAAGCAGGGAAGCCCAGGTGTTCCCAGGTGAAAAAGGATGGGTGAGACCATCAGTCCACCTTGCTGGGTCACTGCAGCCATAGACTTTCCTTGAATTAACTCCCATGGCAATTGCAGCAGATGTCCCACCTTTGTTTTTCAAGTGATACCATCCTTGGCAGTGGTGGTTCCACTGTTGCCAGCAGCTGACATGGGTACAGCTGTTACTTTCTCCCTTCTTGGCCCTGTATCCCTTTAAAGCAGCATGTGGGACATTAATGGTCCTTGTTTAGGACCCCATGAACTCTGGTGATTGTCTCAGGGAATGCATCCGACTTCTTTTACAGGACCTGTGTATGAAGAACCCCTGAGATCCCTCAGGAAGGTTTTTCAGTCTAAGCCTACTTAGAACTTTGTATGCAAAAAGAATGGTCTGGAAGGCCACTCTCAGCAATATAGTAGGCACGACACTCAGTTAATTCACCTGGAAGGGGGTCTTTAAGAGAGCTTGCAAATGTCTGCTGCGCTGGGGATTGGACATGGGTGAGCAGATAACCAAAGATATTGTGGCAACCCAGCGAAGGCGGGTCATGGGATCGGTGTAGCTGGCAATGTCACTAAAGCAGATTGGTTCTGCGCTGTGGCCGTTCTTATTTTTTTTTTCCTCAGAGATGGGATAAAAATAAGATAGATTAAGTATATCCAAGAAAAAATAGTTTTGCAAAGGCTTGAGCTAGCTGCCAATGTCAGCAAATGGAGCCGGTAATGTAAGCAAAGTTCAGAGGAGGAAAACTGCAGAGTCCTGATGGAGAGAGCAAAGGGGACGGCTCTGCACGCTGGCTGGATGTGGGGTGAGGGGTTGGCCGGGCGATTCGGTTCATTTGTGTCTTCTGTGTTTACGAAAGCAGATCCTGATGGAGAAGGAGGTTTTTCTTTCGGCTGATAAATATTTCCCCCCTACTTCTGTGGCCCTTTGAGTTAACCTCTGCCATGCCAAGTCAGTCAGGCTGATAGGTAGATGCTGAGAGTCCGACAGAAATTTGGAGCTTGCTGTCACTGCTGTTAACATCTCTTCTGCTCCTCCAGGGTTAGAGCTACATTCGGCTTTGATCTCGCACCCAGCTTTCCAGCAGATCCTTAGGAATGGCCAATTTAGGCAAGGTGAGGTGCTGCTCCCTTAAGCTAGATCCTGTATCCGCGGGGTGAGGAGCAATGCCTCGGCTGTCTGTGCCATGGGATGCTCCCCTAGATCTTGTATCAACGGGGTGAGGAGCAATGCTTTGGCTGTCTGTGCTGTGGGATGCTCCCCCACGAGTGTGAAGCTACAGTTCGAATGAACAATGGAGCAAAAGCATATGGTCTCTCAGAGCTAGGGTGGGGTGGGAGCTCAGATAAGCGATATTTAGGGCTTCTCAGTGGCTCTGCAGTAACTGGCTGTGAGCTTGGTCTCAGGCAGCGACAGATCATTTGCCTTCCTTCAGTTGGCTGTGAAAACTGGCTGTTGGAT
>VZRU01018114.1:325838-336185 GCA_013398155.1 Pedionomus torquatus | reverse complement strand
TTTTTTTTTTTTTTTTTTTTTTGGAAAGTCACCATATCTAGGTCAAGGCTAATGGTGTGTCTGGGGCTCCATACATTAAAGTCTACGCTGATGTGTAGAAAAACCCCTTATCCAGCAGAAAGAGCGGAAACCAAGTCTGAAACGTTCCTCCTCTGATTTGGCAGGACTTACCTTGCTCTGGGGAGGTGTGGATGGTAAGGGGCATGGCCAGAGGGAACAAAAGGCCCGAGGATATCACAAAGTAACCCTTAATTGTTGGTCTCTGGAGTAGTTACTTCAGACAGGTTTTTAAATGCATTTAATTCAGACAGAATCTCAGTGAAAGGGGTGTTGAGATCATGCAGGGAACATTCTTGGGGTAAACATCTGTCTCCTTTGGGTTAACAACCATATTTGTTACATTAAAATAAATACCGCTATCTGACCCAGAGAACTTGTGGAAAGGGGCCAGAAAACAAACTCTGTTGCTACTGATGAGATAATGGATCAGGGAAAAAAAGAAAAGATCGCGTCACTAAAAAAAAACCCAACTCAGTCAAAAAGCTGTTTCTCATTTCTTTTTACATTGCTCTGAAAATTAAGACAAGTGTAGTTTTTCATCTCTGTCTCACTTTGTAGAGTTGGTGGGTTTTATGCCTGGGGAAAGAGAATCACAGCTTTCCTTTCCCACGTTGTTTGAGAACCACATAAGAAATGTGTCTGAGTGGCAAAGTTCACTCCCCTCCATGCGTTAGGGCCAGGGGTTTGATGCTCTTTATGTGGGAAATGGTAACCAGATACACAAAATGAGTCAAGACACTCGGATGGCCAAGGAGAAGCTGGATCTAGGCATTCGCTTTGGCTCTCTTCTCTACAGCAAGTGTCTGTCTGTCAGTCTGTTTGGATCTGTGGGAGTGATGCCATTAATGCCAACACACCAATCCCTCTGTCTGGCCAGCCACATCGGTCCCCCATCTGCGTATGATGCAATTTCCTTTGCTTCTTTATTGGGAGATTAAAGGAGCTGCCTCTTCTCCCTTTTCCTTGTAGATAATTTATTGTTTCTGGATTTAATAACTTCTTGTATTTGAAGGTTTCCTGCAGATGGATCAGGAGCAAATACGAACATTGCAATGACAGTATTTTTAAGGCAAGTATCTACAGTATAAGCTACCTGTTTCCTGATTCCCCTACTGTATAGATCATGATTCACATATATACCCTAGCTGTCACTTCAAATTTTGGCTAGTAGGTGTTCTTTCTTATAGTAAATTTAACAGTGAAAGTATCTTAAACAGCTTAGTAGCTGTTGGTAAGTTCAATGGTGACATGGAGAACTGCTTCAAAAAGTTCACAATTCTCCTCTTGTTGGTGTTTGGCTCATTGGATAATGAATATGCTCTTGAAACAGTGGGACATCGTTTCTTACCACCAAATTTAGCATCTGGAGGTTCCTTCTACACAGAAGCTTCCTTGGCCTCTCTTGTAAGCACCAAATGGCATCTGCCATAACAAATCAGAAGCATTATGTATGGATTTACTTTAAGAAGACACTGAGCAGAGATTTGGCTGGAGTCTATAGCTCCAGCCCACCTGCTGTACAGGCCAGATGTAATTCCATAAGGTCTCACATGGCTTCCCATCCCCTGGGAGTTGACCCCACAGTGTGAATTTAGCTGTGCTGAGCTGACGGTGCACAGATTGGCTCTGCTGAAGCCCCGGGCCCCACAAATATGCTCTGCTTGTGCGATTGAAAGGGGCTGCTTGTTCTTCAGCCCAAATGGTGAAGTTGTTGCCCTTTTGGGCTCTTTAGGGCCCAATTTCAGTCCCGACACCTTGAGGGACTTGCCACATGATGTGGCTGTCCTTTCAGAATACAACTAGCTAAAGCTATTTATTTATTTTTATTGTTAAACACGGGAGTAGCATGAAGAGTTAGAGATGTTTATCAGCTTTACAACAAGTTGAGGAGACCACTTTGACTTATCTTTTGATGGTTTCCATATTTCCAGCTATCCCAGATGGATGTAAGGTTTCCAAGGGCTGATTCTGGTGTTTTTTTTCTGAGCAAAGTCTGCATAGCAGCATTCTTTCCAGTTGTACCTCCTCATTGGTGTCACCCCCTGTTGTGATATATAAGCAGGTCCCTGGGCTGCCATAGGCTGGCAATGTGGGTGAGGATCTTGGGATTTTGTGAAATGAGACTCAGAGTGGTGCCTTACTTCACCATGAGGTTGGGAAGAGAAGTGGTTTTGGGATTGCGAGTTATTTGGGCACTAGTTGCAGTAGGTGGCAACTGCATTAAGTACATCCTCACAACACTCATTAAATGGGGTCTCATGCTAGTTTCGTCAGAGACTCCAAAGAGAAAATTCTTGCATGTCTGTGAGAAGTCTCTCTTGCCTGGAGCCAAGACATGGAGGAGAAGCAGCTGACACAGCCACTGTTCCTCTGCTTATCTTGGGTGTTGAGGGCTGAGCTTTGGCCAAGAGTGTCTTCTGTCTCCATGCAGACACTCTGCCATGAATCTGTCTGGGCATGCCCTCTGTCTAGGAGCAGGCAGGTAACAGCTCTGTGTCGTGGCTGAGGCTGAGACCTGCCCGAGGAGGTCTTCTCCTCCTGTATGATGCTGAGATTGGCTGAGCTTTGATGCTGGAGGAAAGGAGACCTTCTCCTCAGCTCCTGGGAAGAAGCTTGCAGGTATAGTCCTGTTACAGGTGGCTTCAGACTAAGACTTGTCCTGACTGGCTCATTGCAGAAGGTCTAAGGGGATGCTCCTTTCAGGGCTAGGTGATTACCAGCAGACATGAGTGATGGATTAGGGCTTGAAACCCATGCGTGTGTCCTCAGCCTAATGTACTGCATAGTCTTGTGGGGACTCCTTCTTTGCAACTCAACTGAAGACAGTTGGTCAGAATGTATGAGGGTCGTGTTTGCAGGTTTGAAGGTCTGTAAAGAGTCTGCTTGCTTTGCTTAATTAAGACAATATTGGAGAGGGATCTGGTCACCCATACCAGAGGGACAGTCTTTCTGCATCCATCCACAGGTTTTTCCAGTGCTGCATGGGTCAGTACATTCCCACTTCATGTTCTATCTGCTATAACAGAATAATTAGTAATTCTCATGATGAGAAACTCCACATCTGTCCACTTCACTGGCCAACTGATGAACAGTAATAAGTAAACAGTGAGCTATGAGCAGCTGCTAACGCTGCAGAAACAGCTCTTATCAGAGGCAGCTCAACCTCAGCAGCTGATAATGATCTCCTTCGGGGAGCAGCTTTGCGGGGGAAGTTCCCACCTCGCTAGATCTTTGCTTCGCTCAAAATTATTTTGGTTGTGTATCTTGGTTCAACATGCCTCCAGACCTTTTGGTTGGTATGAAGATGCATAGCTGGAGTCTCCATATATGGAGCCCCATAAGGGCTTGCAAAGCTCTTTTCTTGGAACGCCTCAACACTCCTCCCTGTGGTAGGGCAATGGGTGATAACGCAGGGATTAGCACTCCTGATAAGTGCCTGGATGGGGTGGGAAGGCACTTGCATCACCTTGCACAGAGGGTGTTAGTGTTTCCCGCTGGTAGAAAGGTGGATCCATCTCTGGTGACTGTTCACAGCCCTGCAGCAGACACAATCTGTACCCTTTGTAATGTCACCTTCTTCCTCCTCAAATAAAGGGTTTCTTTGCTTACCTGGATTTACAACTCCATCAGCCTAACTCTATTAATGAATTGCCTGGGAAAAGCATAGCTAGTCTCTGCCAAAAAGTTTTTTTCCTCATGTAGTTTAACTGTATTGCTTGGAAGGAGAAACTAAGCAGCAAATAGAGTTCCTGGCCCCAGCATGAGGTACTCTGTTTGCATAGCCATGTAGGTGTGTGATTTTTCACACGTGTCATTGACAAAAGTGTTCCTGGCAAAATATTTATGTACAAAATGAGCCAACGTCACTTACTTTCTCCACCTGCTGGAGAAGGTCCAGTCCCACTCACCCACCTTTTATCAGCAGCTGGGTGGAGGGAGCTGGAGAGCTGGTAGCACCCTGACAGATGCAGTAGGGAGCAGAAAGAGTTAAGTGCCAAGTTTTGCTGCAGGGGGTTTCATTGTCACAGCCCTGGAAAGTGGAAACACAGACTGAATAAATGGGTCTGAAGATACTGGGCTGTGAGCAGGTTTTGGACCCACATCTCCCCAGCACATTGCACTTAGCCTTCAGCTTCCTGAGTTTCACAACATTACACAGCCCTCTTAAATGGGACAATTATTTCTCTATGCAAGATTTCCCTGTCTGTTGACAATGAAATATATATGTCATTTTCTTCAAGAAAGCCCATTTTAATTTGCAATTCTAGCGAAATCAATATTCCCAAATGGCATTTCAATAAAATCAAGGTTGTAAAGTAAACAGGGTAATGAGAAGACAAGCTCTGTAAATAGATTTTCAAATGTCAGACAGTTGTTATATATTTTCAAATATAAAACTTGATTTCACAGTGATGCATATGGGAGACCAACAGCAGATGAACAGGAACTACAGAAGGAGAGGAACGATGTGAAGCTACCTGTGTTTCTCTCCTATGGAGGCACATAGGGGACTCCCCTGGGCTGAAGAGGGAGAACAGGTATTGTGTTTATGTATGGTCCTGGCTGGGAAAAGGCAATTTTAAATTATACTTAGAGCCTCTAGTGTTGCAGCAAGTCAACTCCTGTTTTTTTTTTGCCTCAACATCAGGATACCTAAGGGTTAAAGGAGGAGGAGGGCATTAGGGGATGGTGGCGTAAGTCGGTGTTGCACTGATGCCCAAGCCCATGGTGCTGGAATCCCCATCTCTCGTACCTCTGTGCAAATCCTCCAGCTTTTCCTAACCTTTCGCAAGCTACACAAGTGACTCCCTCTTGCTTGTCCCAGGAACAACGCCGTGTGTTTCTGCTCTGCTAAGCTGTGGCCGTGTTCCAAGCAGCAGTGGCTGCCTTTTTGTTCTCTTGTATCGGAACAGGACTCACATATTTTGAATCATCCCTTGCAGTCACCCCCAGCAGGAGCGCTGGGGATTAGAAATTTGTGAGGCAGTCCCTGTAGCTTGCAAAAAAAAAAAAAGTTTGCCATCTTTCTGGGAAGAAAAGCAGCTGTAAAACTGAAGAAAATGTATGCCCTGAGCTGTGAAAGTTATCACAAAGAGTGGAAGTGCAGAAGTGCCATACTACCCCAAAACAGCTTTGAGGTGGTGGATGAATAGCAAACAATGCTATATATTTTTTATATTTTCTTAATTGTAGTAATCATCCCTAAAACATAGTCCTGATTTCCCAAGGGATTGCGAGAGTCAAAGCTGGTTGGTTTGCAAACCAGATAGAAGGGTAAATGGTCCTAATTCGCCTAGGAATCAAACTTTCCAAATTAATTGCTATTATTTTGATGTGAAAGAAAGTCTGGGAACACTTTAACATGAAATGAAAGCAGCTTACGAGAAAGTAATTAAAGTAATAAGCTGTTTGAGGGGAGAATTGAGATATGATTTCAGATTGGTAAAAAAAATAAGACAGGGCATGAAGGCTGAGAATTAACAGAACGAGCATCTCCTATCACTGCAGAGCTGGGACGTGACATTTGGCGGATGCAGAGAGCATTGCTTTGGGTCCAAAGGGGGAGTGTTGTATCTGTCTGAAATATCTGGCTACTGATGAGCAATAACCGGCTGGAGTTCTCCATCCTGGTTCATTTTTCAGGGTTGTCATCACCTGCACATGCATTTTTGAGAGTGGGAAGTTTCCCATCTGTTGGTGAGTGATCCAGGGGGTTGGTGCGTTTGTGTGACATCTGTGGTGTCCGGCAACGGACTGAGCTTTGCTGAGCTGCCGCTTGTCACCCCGCTGGTTTTAGCTGGGTGCTCTGGGTTTCTGAAGAATGGGGATTTTTATTTTTTTTTGATTCGGGAAGGTGTTGTCAACATCACCCTAAAAGTGGGCTTGAGCATTTTCTTTGATGGGAAAAGCAGATGTGGTGCTGCCACACTTCGCTGCCAGGAGTCTAAGGTAAGAGTCAGACCTCCCAAACTTTCCTGCTGTTTTGTCTTAATCCAGGAAATCAGAATGGCATCTTTCTTATTCCTGCTGGTTAGAGAGTGACTTGGAGCTTTCGTTAGATGCTGGGATTTTGATCTTAGCTAATAAAAGGCAAAGCAAAATCATGCATGCAGTCTGGCAGGGGGACCAAATATTTGTGCAATATGGAAGGTCCTCTGAGGTGCTGCTTGTGCTGTATGGTTTGTGTAGTGTTCAGCAAGGCCCTGTCAGTGCTGGGGTTTCCTGTTGCTCATAGCATTCCTTTACTATTACTTTTCTTTTTTTTTTTTTTTTTTCTTGCTTTGTAGAATTTGATCTCTGCTTTGAATTACGTCTCCGGTACCGTGTGAGCTCTGATTATTGCAATGTGCCTCACTGAATAGGGATCTTTCCCTTCCTTGGTCTCAATTCGCTTCACCTTGGCTCCTGACTTTACTTGCTGGGGAAGGGAAAGGTTTATTTTCCTTTGGGATTGCCAGAGATGATGGTCTTTGATTTCTATGTCCGTGCCCTGAAATCGTTCTCCGATCCAGCCTGTCATATTGAAATGATTTACTCCTTTCATTGTTTGAATCTCCCCGTTATTTCTTGCCAATTCTGTGCGCGAGAACGTTCATTCCTGCATTTACCAGGGCTTTCTGCATCTGACTGTGCTGGCAGGTTCACATCTGTCTTTCATAAGGAGGATTTTGCAGACAAGAACTCCTTGGAAAGGGATTAATCCTTTTTGTTGTTGTTGTTGTTGGTCCTGAGTTTGTCGCTGCTGAGAGGGTGATAAATGCTGCACACGAGACACAGCTCGATGATCGCACATCCCTCTGAGGGGATGGACAGAACTGTCTCTTTGCCCGTTGTCACCTATGTTACAATTTACATTAATGTAAAGCCAAGCAAGTGCTCAAACCATGCAGTGCAGAGCAGCTCTGGGGTTGTGGCAGAGGGCTGCTCCATCCTTCTGAGGAAGTGTCCCAAGTGAATAAAGCAGGACTTTGGGGGGGCTGCATATCGATATTTTCCCATCTTAACCTGTTTTTATGCTCATGCCTGATGGTTCAGGCACTTCCATTCAATTAGCTAGTGATAGATAACATGAGGAGTTTTTTCCCTGCCCTGAACTAGCTTTTCTTATGTTTCTGGGTGTTTGCTAATATTTTTTTTTTCACATAGATAGATAGATGAAGTGTTAGAGTTTTCCAGATACTGTGGACATGCAATATCTATGTTTCCCTCCTTGGTACAGCTGAAGTGCCTAAGCCTAAACCTCCCAGTATGTAGGGTCAGCCCTTCTGGGATATCTGCAGGTAAATTGTGTCTGAACCCTTTGAACAGGCTCGTGGAAAGCCCTGTGAAACAGAGAAGCCCTGTTCCCCTAGTGAATATGTCCTTTGGGTCTGGGATTACATAGGCAGCTGGGGGGCAGAGCAAGGAGGCAACTTTGCTCCCTTTAGTTTCCTCTGACACTGATTTGCCTTCATGACCTTGGGCAAGTCAATTAACTTCCATGGTTTAGCTTTCTCCCTTGTGAAAGGTAAATGCTATGCTGGTTTTACAACATAGATGGTTTTAAAGGGTTAATTAGTTTGAGGCCCAACAGTTTCATGTGGGGTTACTCAGTCCCTGGTCCCTGTGCTCAGGAGGGTGTTAACTGCTGTTTGCTTATGGGATGGCTCTGATGAGATGAGAGTTAAGGCATAGGAAGGTGAGTATGTGATTAACAAAGTGAGCCCTGGGTAGAACAGATTTCCCCAGGCGAGAAAGTGTGTTTGTGTTGGCTGCTGGGTTTCCTTTTGGCATGTGTTCCTGAAAAGGCCCCAGTTCGGGGAGCACCCCGTGATGACTCCACACTCGTCTTTGGGCTTTCAGGGCTCCTTCCTCACTCACTCACATTCAGGGCTGCTCAGCCACAAAAGGGCAGGAAGAATCTGAAATTCCTTCCCCTTTCTATCTGTGTGGCCAGGTGAGGAAGTCAGGAACGTAATTTCATGCACCATAAATACTAATAATTCCAGGTACTTACGATTCGAGCGTGCACATTAATGTGGTGCGAGCTCTCTCCCCTGGCTGGAGCCAGTGTAATCACACTTAGGACCTGTTTGTCTTGGCGGAGCTGCCCTAAGGAATGAGGTAACTTAGGAAAAGACATTCCTTCACACATGGCAGACAGCTGAAAATACCTGAACTTCCATGGGCCCGAGGAGGAGAGCAGGAGATGGGGTAAAACTCAGAGCACAAACCTCAGGAGATGCAATTTTGAGCTCTGTTTTAGAGCTGAGCAGGGGCTGCAGGTCCCACTACCTTTGTTGGGCCAGGCTTTACCACAGAGCGTGTTTTGAGTCTGGAAATGCTTTGCTCACATTTAGCCACCCGAAGCATGCAAGTCACAGCAAATGACCTCTGCTCTTTGCTGAAAACCCTGTTTTGTTTCTCAGCAACTTACACCTTGAGTTTACAAGAGTGTGATGCAGGAGCCCCTGCTCTGCAAATCACCACGAGAGCATCTTGGATGATGACTGCTGCTTTGGGACAGAGTACACAGCACTCATGTTAACCAAAGACGAGTTGAAGGTTAATATGCTTTTCTTCTGCCCTTTAAAATGAAAATTAAAAAGCCTTTCTCTTTGATGATGGGAAAAGATGCTTGTAAAGGCTTAAGACTAGGGCTATTAAACTATTTGGACATGCAGGGATGGCCTACTTTGAACTGACCAAGGGCTGAGAGTTACCTTTTGTGTGTGTGTGTGTCTAAGAGAAGTTTTTCAAAATCAGACCCCAAAAAAGCATCATTTCACAACCTGAAGAAAACTAATGGAGTGATGCAATTGTACCTACCCTGGAAGATCTGTCCCCAAGCCTTCACAGACGAAGAAAAGGTAGTGTTTATTATGCAGTGAAAATTCCTGTTGCTGCTTTTCCCGTGCAGCTGGAACCACAGCCCTGTGTGTTTTCATGTGTACATGCATGTGCTTACTGAGAAGCACTTCATAAATCATCTTTGAAAAGTGCTTTTTTTTTTTTTTTGGTTTGTGAATTTGGTAATAAACAAGTCAATTAAGAGAAAAATCAAACCTGGGATTGGTTCAGTTACCGGATCTGGGGGGAAGGGAGCTGCAGAGATCAACATCTTTATAAGTGTGCAGTAGCTGGAATGGGTGTATCGGCTACTTTTTTGGCAAGGTTGAAGTTGCTTGATTATTAAGAATGATTCCTTATTATTTATGTCACCTGGCTGAGGCTGCTATATCTCTGCAGATGTGCCCTAAACCGGAGGAGCAGGGCCCAGGCACCGCAGCCAGACTGCTTAAGTTTTATTGGAAAGCGCTGCTTTCGTTGCAAGAACAGCTTTTTTACGGCCAGGCAGCTCCGTCTGTCCTTGTTTTCCTTCCAGGAATTCAAGGGGCTGGGGTGGATGAGAAGCGGGAAATGCAACTCTGATTGAAAGTCTGGGGGACCATGAAAAAGAGCAGAAAGGAAAGCAAAAAACCACATAAACCCACTGTATTTGGGACCAGTGTAAGAATGACACCGTCCCTAGAGTGTGACATTGCAGTAGGAGCTGTAGATCCTCTTTTCTCAGGATGCTTTTTGATTCCTGCTATAAAGAGTCCTTCAGTTTGCAACCTTCACTGTAGAGGCCGGATCGAGAATTGGTTCCAAGGGGACATGGATGTGTTTTTACTCATTTCCTTTTGCAGCGCCTGCAATGGAAAAGGCTGTACCTCTCTATGAGAGCGACTTATAGGTCCCATTCGCTATCACTCTAAAGCTTTGTGTACCTTTGGTACCCCACAAAGTGCTGGGACATGCTTTTATCCTGCCTGGATGGAGAACTGAGGCCAGGAAGGATGTAAGGCATGACCTGCATGAGCACTTACGTGTTTGGGTGCATCAGCTGGGAATCAGGACCAGACACCCGTTCTCGCATTACCATCTCAAAGGCTGCAGGAGCCAAATGCTGTGCTGCCAGCAATTTTTTTTACCTCCATGACCTGGGCCTGTTTGAGGCATCCTGCAGGTGTTCCCTGAGGAGAAAGACTTGGGAGTGCTTGTGGATGAGGAGCTCAACATGAGCCGGCAGTGCACGCTGGGAGCCCAGAAAGCCAACCGTATCCTGGGCTACGTCTAAAGAAGCGTGACCAGCAGCTCACGGGCGGTGATTCTGCCCCTCGACTCTGCGCTTGTGAGACCCCACCTGGAGTCCTGTGTCCAGCTCTGGAGTCGTCAACAGAGAAAGGACATAGAGTTGTTAGAATGGGTCCAGTGGAGGGCCACGAAGATGATTAGAGGGATGGAGCACCTCTCCTATGAGGA
>VZRU01018114.1:286825-325729 GCA_013398155.1 Pedionomus torquatus | reverse complement strand
ACCATTCTATGATTCTATGAGAGAAGTTTGCCTTGTGTGATGACTAAAGTAGCAAAATGGTTGTGGGCTTCTGTCCCTGCATATCTGGGCTGTTGCTGTTGCTCCAGAGAGAAGAGCAGCAGTATGGACCATCAGGGCTGCTGTAAGGTGGTCAGCCCTTTCTTGCCTGGCTTGCAAAACAAATCTGCCCATGTATTGGTGAAGCTTTACAGCAAAAAGCTGTGCTCCTTGGCTTTTTGGGCTCAGGACTGTGCAGCTGCTGAGCTTCACCAGGAGGAGAAGGCAACTCTTTCAGTGGGGCTCTCCGGTCCCTCTAGGGTGTGGAAATTATTAAGCCCTCCCGAGGCTGAGCTGGGCTTTGGAAGTGCATCTCTTGTTCCCTGAGCTCCAGCGACAAGGTTGCAGAAGGTGGCCGTTGCGTGCACTTTTGTGATGGAGAGTGGCTGTGGCTGCTGGGCTTCGTGCCAAAGCCGGTGCTGTCAGTGCGGCAAGAGACCGCTGCGGGAGATGGGTCCTTCAGGGGTGCTTAGCCAAGCTGGTGGCGTTCCTGGGCACGTGCGGTGGGTGCCAACCTTAGACGTCAAAGTAAGTACAGGTGTGAAGAAATTTAGTGAGGTGCCTGGACAGGAAATCAGTAATTTTTTAAATTTTTTTTTTGTGTGTGTGTGTGTGACTCATTTTGTTATCGTTAAGCACTTACCTTCTCCCTGAAGTGAAATTCGTGTGCCTGATTGCTGTGTCATGAATCCTGCCTTAAGTGGTGGGCCCAGGGTGAGAAATAAAATGAGTGCAAAGAAAAAAGCAGGCAGAGCCCAAGCTGCAGCTCCAAGGTTTTCCTTCTCCTGCACAGCTGGGACCAACCTTGTGGCTTTTTCTTTGCTACGGCTGAGGTGGTAACACCAGCAAAACCTTTTCTGCCAGTGGTCACAGCTCTGGCACTCTCTTCTATCTGATGTAGTGATGGCAGAGAAAGGCTTCCTTGTCTCCATCCTCTTTTTTTTCCTCTTCACTTGGCCAGGATGATGCATTTATTTGGGCTAGGTGTCGAGCAAGTACAACACCACTGGCTGCCAGAATCAGGTCGTTGCTGGTCACTTGCCAAATGCTTGGTTATTTCAGGCCTTGGCACTCTGAAACGTTTAGGTGATGATGTAGAAAAGTCACACTGTGGAAGCTCCCACCCAAATGACACGCAGGGGTGAGACAAGCCGGGATACATCAGGAAACACATCCATGTGCTTCTCTGAAACATAAAGCAAGAAGAAAGGAAAAGAAATACAGGTTGAGCAACTCCAAAGACACAGGAGGGAGACATGGAGGTGGGTGGTGGGGTCATTTAATCCTGGTACAAAGAAATGACGGTTTGTTGTGCCAAGGTAGAAGTGCAAAAGGTAAATAGGAATACCTTCTTTCTTCAAGGATGAAAACTCTCAGCCTGCTGACGGGTGGCATTTATACTGCATGAAAATAGTAATCAAGCACTTAACTGTCTCACAAGTAGGAGATGCTGATGAGAAGTTTTCTGTTTCAAATCACAGCCCTAGTTAATTTATGGAAGAGAGGGGATGGGACTAGGGATAATGCAGAGGCGACTCTTTGGGTACTTTGCCTGGCTCATTTTCAGGGGTTGGCAGGTCTGATCCTGCTGAGGTGTGTGTTGGGGCATGGGAAGGCATTTCCTACAATCCTCTGCACGTGTGCACCCCCAAAATCCCCAGTAATACTTGGAGAGTGCTTCTGGTCTTTCTTGCATTTTTTTCTGTTGTACTCTGGGTTTGAAACATGTTCTCTTTACTGGTGATGATTGGCTGCCTGGGGGAGTGTGATGGAAATCCATTTGGATTAAATTTCTAGTACAAAGTTTGCCATTTCTGTAAGGACCTGAAAACACAAATCGCCTCTTCCAGTCCTTTGCTCACTGGATCTTCAGCCTGTGTAGCTGATCTGCAAAAATAATCTAAAGATTCACCTTCTGTTTAGCTCTTGCTAAATAAAAGGTGATTTGAGTTGAGTTTTTTATCTGCTTCCCTAACTTATATGCTTTTCTGCCATCCTTTTAAGGTTAAAAAGTGTTTTTGGTAAGATCTCCAGGTCAGCTGACAACCTGATGCCTTGGTCACTTAGTATAGACCTTATCACTGGCTCTTGGGAGAACAGAGATGGTCAAAGCTCAGTTGTCATATGCAGGTAAGGGGATCTGCTGACTGGGCAAACAACTGTGTCTGAATTAGGCTAGATTAAGTCTGGAAGGCTTTGGAGATTTGGGGAAAGCGACTGGAAAAAGCAGGAGGGATTTGTAACAGTACTGTGTCCATGGCTAGCAGGCAATTTAAAGTTGCTAACACAGACTGACTTTGTCAGGGTCTTCTTGTACACATGGAGGAGTAACTGCTTCACTCTTGAGTCATAGAACTGTAAGCTCCTTTCAGGAGCTCATTAGTCTACCCTCCTGTCACCAAGCAGGATGGACACAGAGCACTCCTCAGAGGTATTCAGTCAGGGGAGACTCTTCTGGCAATGTGCTTTCACTCTTTCCTTTCCATTAGAAATGTTTTCCTAGTGACTAACCAAAATTTTCCTGCTGCCATTTCTCTTAGCCCATTAGTTCTCATGTGTCCAAATGAGCATCGAAAACAGAGCATTTCTTTTCGCTCTTTAGCAACCTTCATTTTTTAAAGCTTGTTTTCATGTCTCCTGTGTTCCATTTCAGGCTTTTGCTGTTTAGGGTGACAGTATCAACACTGCCAAATTTAATGTTCTTTTTCTTTCCTCTGGTTTATCTACTGGAGGTCCATGTTTCATCTTCAACCGAGAGCCCCAGACCAAGCACAGTGCTGTAGCTGAGATCTTACTACCACTGAGCACAAGGAAAGGCTGTAGATGATCTGGTCAAGGTCCATCAGCCACTTGACATCACTGGCTGATGTTCACCCCTGTGATCTGCAGGGCTGATACTGATTTTCATCCTGTATTTGCTTAGTCGATTGTTCCCAGCTGGCTTTGATATCTTGGACTTGTCGGTATCTCCAGCCTCTCAAGATCCCATTGAGTTCTCTCCTCCTTTTACTGCAGACTTTCCTAGCTTGGTATCATCTGCAAATGTAATAAACATTATCTATGCTCCAGCATCCTGGTAAACATCCAGGTACTCTGTGTCCAGGAAAATTAAAATATTTTCATTAGAACCGGATCTAGGACTGACCTCTGCAAAACCCCACTTGATGTATCCTTTCACTGTGAAAAATGAATCATTGATATCTACACTCTAAACACTTTTCCAGCTAGTTTAGTTCCTGCCCGTGTTTCTGTAGTTTGATTATTAGAAGGTCCTGAGAGACGATGTTCTTTCCAAGACACTGCTGATGTGGAGCCTCTGAACAGGGAGGGTTCAGATTAACAGCAAATTAATCCTCTGGTGAAGGCAAACCATAAATGAAATGCTAGAGCACACAGTGGTCACGCTGAAGGCTACTGGTGATTTTTCTTGACTTGTTTTCTGAGAAGCAGCACAGCTCTGTTTCTCAAGACCACGTGGAATCTGACTCTAAAGCTGCAAGGCAAACAGTGCATCTTTCAGAATATTTAATTCTGGCTTTTTGTGCTAGAGGCACATGAAGTCTTCCCTCAGCAAAACACCTTTCCCAAGACAGGGGAATACTGTGTAGAATGAGCGTTGGTGTTCCCACACCTTTCTGAATAGCCATGCAGTAGGAAGCCAGCCTTGCCTGGAAAATAGATTTTATTTGTGGAATTGATAAATCCTGGATTGTGATGACATTTCTGTTGATTAAAACATAGGAGTCAGATTACTTATCAACAATAATAAGTGAGATCCAGCCAGGAAGAATATAGGATACTGCATATAAATAGGTGCTAAGTAGCAGTTAGGATAGTTTATAGTGCAACTGCAGTAGCTGGGAGAAAGGCAAAAATTAATTTTCTTTCTACAGTGTTTTGCATTGCAGGTTCTGACTTTAGCTCACCTCTGATCAAACTCTATTTGTATTAAATATATAAGCATAAGACTTTTTTTTTGTCTGCTTCTCCGACTGCTCTCACTGGCTGCATCCATACTGGTAAAACACACGGGTCCAAGGTGTGGGGTGGGCTCAGGCACTGCCCTGCATCATCCGTACCGTTGAATTGTTCCTGTGCTTTTTACCCTGGCTTTGGTCCCCTCCTAGTGAGTCCCTGTCCAGGCATGGTCCAGGAGCTAGCGTGGGCCAGAGACTCTTCCCAGCAAGCAGTAGGAATGAAGCCATGCTGCGTGGGAGGGTAAAAGGGGGAAATTTTAGCCATATGGACACAATCTGTGCAGTTCCAGTTGCCCTCAGGGTCGCAGAATGAGCCTTGACCTGTCTTTATTATAAGCATAGGCGTAGCAACTGCGGCACCCTTACAATTGTAAGAAAAGGTAAAAACCCCCCTTAGATAAACTTTTTCAATTATTTTGAATGGGCTGCTTCCCCTTGCATCCACCAGGGTTGTTTTTAAGCCCAGATGTTAATACTTGTGCATAGGTGACTTTTATTGCTGTTCATGTGTGTCTGGCTTTGTTTGGACAAAGGTTCTTTTGTGCTTGAGTCTGATCACTTCACAAGCCATGGGTTTGTCTTCAAAACAGGTGGTTTTTTTTTAATGAGTGCTATTAATAGCTAATTTATGGTGTGGAGGAGGAGAAAGAGAAATTTGTTGTTTGGATTTTTGACGCGTTAACTCTATTCTGTGAGTAGATGAGTGTGTACCAGGATGCTTAGACATGCGGTTCATGACATGACTTGAGCTGAATTATAAGCCCAGAGAAGCTGTGGATGCCCCATCCCTGGAAGTGATCAAGGCCAGGCTGGATGGGGCTTTGAGTAATCTGGTCTGGTGGGAAGTGTCCCTGCCCATTGCGGGGGTGGAACTAAATGATCTTTCAAGGTCCCATACAGCCCAAACCATTCTATGATTTGGACTTCTTGTTAACATGTCTTAAGACTAGTTTTCAGTTTATATTATATGTCACATCTCTTTGCTATTTTCTTTTGCAGATTTAGGGCTTGTCATTCTTAAGTGTCTCTGTTGGGTCAGGAAGGCAGTCTGGGAAGGCATGCAAACCCAAAATGTGACATGAAGAATAACCCACCCTGAGCTGTAAAGGATTCCTCAGCAGGAGACATATCATCAGAAGAGTGTTTTCTGTTTGGAGTTCAGGTGCATTAACGGTAACCTTAGCCACCGGCTGGCTGTTCCCAGGCTATCATGTGTTGTAGTAGAGCTCTCAAGCGCTGTCTGTTGGTTCTTGCCTTGAGAAGCCATTTCAGGTCTTCAGTCTAGTGGTGATACTGATTTTTGCCTGACATTGTGTACAGAAACAGTCTTGAAATGTCCCCATGTTCCAGGACCCGCTATGTCACTCCAGGACCTTTAGTGAGGCATATAAACTCCCATGGTAATTACATAATGCAAGAGAGAAGAAGTACACTGGGATGTTTGCTTTTTGCACAGAATATTTCTGAAAGTTCACAGACAGGTCTCTCTTCAGTTCCCACTTGGATCCTTGCCTGTAGATAAACCTTCTGAAACATCCTTAGTAGCTCCAAAAGGAATTGGTGCACCCTTAAGATTTACCAGCTCTTTAATGTTTATTAAGGATTGATTTTTTTCACTCTTTTGATTGGCAGTTCTGGGGCCTGTCTGTTACAGGTTTCCAGCATAGTGTTGGGAGCCAAGCTCTGAGTCTTTGGCAGTTCTCTGAATTGCTCATCGTCATCTTGAATTTAGATTTCGTGATCATTAAGATGCCTGAGCTGGACCGTGAGAGTGGGCAATCTGATCTAACCCTCCATCACGTAAGTTACTACTTCTCCAGCGATTTGCGTGCTGTGTGAGCGGCCTGGGAAGCTCCTCAAATCGTTCAAGATGAAGGGAATAAAAATGAGTTTTCTTCAACAAGCCACTTCTGAGTGGTTTGCAAACCGCATTGTGCACGTCAGCAGGACGCAGGGGCGTGTGGTCGTATAACACTCTAATCAGGAGTTAAACAGACTGTGTTTAGCAGACGCACGTTGCTGTAGATGTTTTTTTTTTTTTTGGTTCTCAGCGCTTTCAGATGCGGTGGGAGAAATGGGATCTCAAACCAGAACGGGGCACTAGTCACAACCAGATGTTGGGCTGCCTCATGGGCCAGGAAGCGGAGGGTGATAAATCACGGGCAGGCGTGTGTTGGGGTGTGACACCCCGTGCACATGTGATTGCCATTAACTTGCAAGTGCAAGCGAGAGTGAATGAAAATAACGAGGCAGTGAACAAAGAGGGGCTTGGCGTCTAGGGGGCTGCGTGACGACTTTCAAAGGGGATGGGGGTAAGACACACCAGCGACCGTGATGTCTCCACGGGTCAAGTGTGAGCACAGAAAAGTGGCAACTACTTCTTCAGGAATCAAGCACTAGGAGAAAAGAGCATCGTTGTGAAACAAACACACCTAAAATGGCTTTATTGAGGTTAAAGAGTCATATTAGCTAGACTTAGAGAGAAGTATTATGTGTAGAAGATTCCATTGCCTGCTTAATATATTATGTATGGTCAGGTGGACCTGTCTGCCCTTTTTTTTTTCCCTCATTTACTCCCCCCCTACAAGTGTGTGATCTACAGTGTTGAGAGCAGTAGCATACCCAAAGCCAAGCCAGGCAAAATAAACGATTCTTGCAAGAGGCTCTGGGCAGAACTCTCTGTTGCAGATGG
Organism: Pedionomus torquatus; assembly: GCA_013398155.1. Taxonomy (NCBI): domain Eukaryota; kingdom Metazoa; phylum Chordata; class Aves; order Charadriiformes; family Pedionomidae; genus Pedionomus; species Pedionomus torquatus. Next base: position 319,003 of record VZRU01018114.1, on the reverse strand, counting down.
GTGATGAAACAGGATCATGGGATCGTAGGGCATAGAGTAATCCAGGCTGGGAGGGAGCTCTGCAGAGCTCTAGTCCTACCTCCTGCTCAAAGCTGGGTCAGCGATGAGGGCAGGTGGGGCTGCTTGGGGCCTTCCAGTAAGTAGCATATAGCACGTTGGACAATGGGACAAATACTGGGATGTGCATATATATATGGCTCTTGTGCCTCCTGCTACTTTCAAATTGTAAAGGAAAGGAAATGAACTGTTTACAGTTCTTTTATAGTTTATAATATAATATTATGCAGTTATCCCCTTGTAATAGGGACAGCTTTGACTCAGTCTTAAAGGCAGCGCAGTGGAAATGTGCATTGAGAGATGTCATCAAAAGTCACAAGAGAGTGAAGACAGGCTGCACTTGGGTGTTGCTTGCTAAATCTGTGTGTTGGTGAAAAACTGGTCTACTTAACAAGCTTTTACAAGATACCTACAGGCCTTTCTTTTGGTGTGCAAGCTGAAAATCTCAGCCTTTATCTTTGGCCCGATCTAGCTGTACTTTGGCCATTTCTGTTTGATCCACAATTAAAGAGTTTTGAGCTAAGTCCCCTTACCATGCTGTTGTCCTCAGCTAATATCATGCCTGCAGGCATGGATACAGCACAACCGGTGCAAAGTGCCTTGAATTGTGTGTTGTCAGTGCAGCTTCTGGTATGGGAAAAGAGAGCATTAAAAGCTAGGGAAGGGGTACATGTCTCCGGGCTGGGAGAAATCTGGCTCCTGAAGGACTGGCCCAAAGCAAGACAGAGAATTTCAGAAGTCTAATTTGGGGGATTCCTTAGAGATAGAGGGGTGGGACAGCAAGAGGGACACAAGTTAGGGGAAACAGGAGAAGGAAGAGTCTTGGCTGCACCATTGTATCAGGAAGAACTGGGAGGGGACCAGGCAATTTTGGCAGAACAGAAAGGGGTCTGGTGATGCTGAGATCACAGGACATACTACCTTAGTGTGCAAAGATATAGTAATGGTAATGCGGGAGCTGACAGTATAGGAGAACATGCCATGTTTGGAAAAACATGAGGTTAAGTGTTCTTAGAAACAGAGTTGAAGATGCATTCTTTAGCATAATGGGAAACTCATTACGCATACATTTAAATATCTTCTCCAGTGCAGCCAGTATTTTATAAAGGCCATAGGTTCATTCTTAGAGTTTAAAAGCCAGAAGGGACCATGGGATTATCCAACGTGACCTAATATGTATTATTAACTCTTATCCAGTTGCTTTTCGACTAAGATCAGTACAATAAACACATCCTGCTTGGGAGTTCAGGCCTGATTTGGAGAACCCATAAGAGGGGTAAGCCACCTGTGGCAGCAATAGTAAAGATTAGTGAACCTGACCGTTCAAGACTTGCATCGTCTCTAATCTGGGATGTGTCCAGCTTGTGGTTCTTGTTATGACTCCCTCTGCTAGACTGAAGTGTTCACTGGAAGCTAGTGGACTCTTTCTCTTAATACATCAAATCAAGTAATCTTTCCTAGGCTCTATGACTATACACTAAACATCATGCTCTTTCCATTTTCCAGCCTAAAGCATTTTTTTCAGGTTTTAAATCACATCACTGCCTCATCTCTGCTTCTTTCGTCTTCTTTTCAAGTTAAAACGAATGGGCTACCTGAATTATACATGATTTTCCAGTTTCAGTCTCACCCATGCCACATAGAAGAGATAAGATGTCCAGTCCCTAAAATACTCTTACTTTTAATGTCTTCCAGTAATGTGGCACAGTCAGAGCACTGCACTGCATATTTTCTTACCCACTTTGACCTCCGTGTGTTTTTCCAGTGCTGGTACTACAGCTCCTCCATCCTTCAAGTACAATTTGACTTGACTCCTGCCCTGCTGCTGTGCTGAGTGATGGTTTGCTGCCGTACTTACGTGGGCACAGACAGAGGTCATCAGCCCAAGCACACTCTGTGGCTAACTGCCCCCAGACAGAGATTCCAGTTGGAGGATATGTTTTATATCTGACAAATTCAAGATTTATTGCTTCCCCTGAAGTTCTTTTAGGACTAGATTTTTTCATCAAATTGTTTGTCTAACTCCATCCTCAGATGCAACTTCCTATCCTGACACAAAATCAAACAATATAGTGTTTACATTTACTTAGAGACATTCTGTTCCGGGGTGATTTTTTTTTTTGTTTTTGTTTTTTTTTTTCTCATTATTTTTAACTTTGCCTTTATTACAATATATTCAGAGTCTGCTAATTTTCTAATATTGGAGTTCTCCAGATGGACATAAGGGTGTCTGATATTCCATGGATATGTTGGCATTATAATCACTTCTACTGTGTGAGCTATTTTAAATTTGAAACTCTGGCAGTGCAGGGCATGCAAAATGTTGCTAAAGCATGAAATTGCAACAAGCAGGGAATTCGTGTGTGTGCTAATGTCAAAAGGAATGAATTAAAATGGTGAGTGATTGCTCAGTGAAGCATATGGATGATAAGGAATGCACGTACAAACTCAGAAGACATTTTTAGAAAATCCTAAATTTGACCATTCAGGCAATTAATAATGGTTCTGTCTGAAACAAATTTGCGTGTACAGGAAATTTGAGGTGCAGAATCCTTTAAACACGTATTCATTGTTATGGTTTGCCCTGCGAGGGAGGGTGCATGTAAGTGTTTCAGGCAAGTAATGATCATTTTGTCTCAAGCTCCCATAGAAGAAAATATGATCTTCGGAGAGCTTTGAAAAACATCATTAATCATCACTGCTTCCCCTACAAGGAAGAATGGTTTTGAGATTAGGGCTTTGCAGAAGGACTCGGAGGATCTGGTTTGTGTTTCCCAGCTCTGTCACAAACATTCATACATCTTCAGATTGTATTTGAAAATAGTTTATCTAGCAGCTCAGGAAAAGCAGAAATAACCACATTTTCAAATGCAATAATTTTGTTAGGTACTAAGCCCTCTGTAAACTCCTTTGCAGCTATGGGAGTTCTTGAACAGATTAAACATGTCTATTTGTACCAGGTTCCTACCTTTAAAATGGAAGTAATCTCTTTCTTTTACCATTTTACTTTCATTTGCCCTTTCCTTTCTGTGTCGAAAGCATTTTGGAGCAGAGACACTCCTAAACACTCTTAAAGTTGTGTGGTTCCAGGGTGGACCTCAGCCTTGTTTTAACCTTTGGGTACAATTGTAATCTGAATCCTAATTTGAAGTCGGTTAGCCTAAAAAGAAAAGTCTGGGAAGAGAATAGGCCAGTAGTTCTCAGACCCAGAAAGGCTGTGGCAGAGATGGGGAGGACCTTAACCACCTTGCTGGTGAGGATAAGAACATAAATTGTAGCGATGGAAATTTGAGTTATATATTAAAAAAATATTATAGGGGTGAAAAGCAGGAAGTTCTGGAAGAGTCTGAAAGGTAATTGTTGGGTCTACAATATCAGGAGTCTTTAAAAGCAAGCTCAATTGGATCCTGCTATGGGACCCGAAGGGTAGACTAGGTGACCCTCCAAAGTTATTTTCAGCCCTATTGCTCTTTGACACTCAACTTTAATTTGCAGTTGCCTCAAGTTGATCTAGTGACTTATCTAAAATCGCATTGTGTGTTGTTCATAGGGCCAGGATTTGCTGTGCCTCTCCTGTGACTATTTGCTGGTAGATCTCTTTGGGCTTCTCTTCAGCAGTGCCAGCAGCTAACGCTGCTCTTTCACTTTGGGGTATTTTTTTTCCTAAACCACAAAACTCTACCTTGAAATATGAGTTTTCCAACTGTGAAGGTGGTCGTTTGTTTTCACACAGACTTTGAGGCAGGACAGAAGAAGGTGTTTGGTTTTTGGCGATGCTACCCACATGTGATTTTTGGCTGTGTATGCAGAACGTGAAGTCGAAAACCCTACATTCCAGCTGGCTTTACTCTACAGCACAGGACTCCCAGACAGATTTCTCAGGACCCTTTAAATCAGATCAGACTCTGGATTGCCCTCTCTTGTGCAAATGGGAAGGTATGACCACATTGCATTGGGGGATCTTACTCCTTACCAAAACTTCTTGAGTTGGGTGTTAATGAATGGTGATGAAAGGGCACTGCTCTGAGCAGAGGGGCTGCACCTGTGCTGGGAAATAGGATGTGCCAAAGCCTCTCTGGTCCTGGGGGTAGGTGACACAGCAGCACCTGCATCTAACCAGTTTTTTTTCCTTCAAAGGAGTCGCATGTATCCCAATTACCTGAGGCTGATGATCCTGCTATGGCCAGCCATGACTGGAGAGAGTGCTTGTTGGCATGAGTCAAGTTTCTGTTGAGGACTATGTGAATATTTAAAGAGTAAAAGTGATCATTTGCTAGTGCTCGGACCAATGCCCTGGGCCATCTTAGTTTGCAATGAGAAGTGTAGTTCGTGGACCTCCAGCAGCAGCGCCAGCAGAGCAGGCAGCTCAGTGCTGGGGGAAACATGCAGCTCAGCTCTGTAGGATGCCCTGGAGCTCAGTCCTGGCAGGACAGCATGTCACCCAGGTGAAGCCTGTACCAATGTAGCAATGAGTGACTCAACACTAGAAATCTGGTCTTCCAACCTTCTAAACTCATGACAAAAGCTCCCTGCAGTGCTCCTGGGGCTTTGACCAACCAGTCACCAGCTCTGACCCCATCTCCCCTTGTGCTGTGTTTGCTCTGAGAGCTGCTTGTAGTGTGAATCCAGTGCGTCCCTAAGTCCTGGTGGCTGGGCTGAGTGTGCGTGTAGTACTTAATGTACCATGCTGCTTGGGAAACATTTTGATTGGGTTTGTTTTGGGGGAGAAACAGAAGGTAATTGTCAGCTAAGGACCAAAGTTGTTTGAAAACTTTAAATGTTTTCTCCTTGACATAGGATTGCTTTCATTCAGTTAGAGTTGATGGTAACGCGTGTATGGCACTGGCATATTGGAATCTAATGTGAAAATCAAATTTACTTTGTTTTTTATGGTCACTGGGTGTATATCCTCTGCTATACTCTTCAGTTCTGTCGCATTCAGACACGTAGGACCGGTCTCTGAATAGCTTATTGCCTTCAGCATTTGGTTTACAAGTAGGGACTGATGAGGGTGATGGAGCTGACAGCCCCGTAGCCCAGGGTGGACATGCTGTGGCTATCTGCAGAAATGTTGCAGCCTGGGCCGTATAAGCTTCCTGCACACATCACCTGGCTGTCATGAGCTTGTTTTGGAAGGACCACCTCTGCATATGTGAGTCATGGCCGTCCCAGGGTAGTGGTGTCATTCGTTATACTTTTAGCATGTAAGCTGTGACAGCCAACCCATCTTCCCATTAGTGTTGTTTGTAATTATGACTTTTCCTACTGATGACTGCAACAAGGGTAGCACATTCATTTCACATCGTTTATTACTCGGACATCATCTTTTGCCTTTTCTGCATAATTTTTGATTGATATCTGTGCAGTGCTTGAATCCCAATCTGTTGAAGCCTGTTATATGGCCAGCTGACTGGTTGTGTCCACCCAGGGCAAACAGCAATTCCTGTGTCCAAACATTCCTCCCAGGAGGCCAGGACATGGTCTGGCTCACGCTGACCTGGCAAGCAGAAACCTCAGCTAAATCTGTTCAAATTCCACAGTGTTTTTTTCTACACTATGAATGCAGAAGGACACAACTCTTTTGATTTTTTGCTATATTTGTAAAAAGAAAATGGTTCCTGATCAAATAATTATGAGTGCTTTGTTTGATTAAGCCTCACATTTATCGGCAGCATTTTGGCAGCTCTTTCCTGCAATCAGTATTGAAACTGGAGCACAGAACAAAAGAGTCAGAAGGCGGCTGGATTCAGGACTAGTTGCCCAGCCAGCTTTTAACCCCTATCCTGGAAGTCTGTCTGTCGTGGTGTCTCATGTCCATCTGTGTGCATGTGCCAGCAGCACTAGCAGAAGCCAGTGTAAGACCTCCTATTGAGCTCTACGTGAAGGTGTTTTGAGGCAAGACTTCCCATTAATAATCATTTCTAAGAGGAGTTTGTGCTCTCCAGAGTTGGAGCTGGGCTTGGGAGTATAGCTGTGGTAAGGTTGTCACCCAGGGAAGGGAAATGTCTGTATGTAGGTTGGTTGTGGTTGGAAAGTTTGTGTCTCAAGAGAGCTGGAGGGCTTGTAAATCTCTGGCTGTTGTGGAAGCAGGGGGATGAAGTTCATCCCGTCTGTGGGTGATCAGGCTGCCAAAGCTGTATCTTGCTCCACATGCTAAGTGTTGATGCGGACTTAATTCTCTAAGACTATTTCTTCTGTTGGTTTTCCTGATAGTGCAATCAGGATCTTTCTTTGGTGGGAAAACCCTGGTAAATACCTATAGAAGAACAAGAAAGTAAAGACATGCATAACATGTCTGAAAGAGGTGTTCTTAATTTAACAGCTGGAGGTTTTGGTCTGAGGGAGCTCTATTGGGAACAGAATTGGTTTTAGTCAACGAAAATGAGAGGAGAAAGGAGTTTTAATATCGGACTATGCCATCACATTTTTACAAAAAAATGCAGTCATGATTAATTGTGTACAAGTTTGGTTCTAAAGCCTTGCCTGGGTGGGAAGGATGGGGGATGAGGATTTCCACATAGGAAGTTATCTTTTATCTCTGCAGTTGGTTCTAGCATGGCCATGGCTGGAGAAAAGCTCCGATGGGAAACGGTCTTTGGATAGCTCATTAAATCAAATGATTGATAGAAGCATGGCTTAAGAATAAGTTCCACTGTAATTTTACAGGCTGGTTGTAAAGGTATTTAAGGGAGAAATCTTAGGAACCCAAGAATATGGGGGAGGTTAGCTGTGCATCTGTCATCTATTTTAGCTCACTGCCATTTGCATCATTTAATTGAAATATGGAAAGATTAAAAGTCAAAGACTTCCCTTTGACATGAAAAGCAGCAACATTTATGGCTCAAATTTGGCCCAGGAGACTATTTTATCCCACCATCTCTCCCTCAAACCCTCCTGGTCTCTTTGATGGATGAGGTGCCCAGTATAATATCCTTTTACAATCACATGAGCCTGCTGGACTCTCTAACACAACCTTTTTGTTCTTTGTGTTTGAAGGGAAAGGAGGAGCATTAGGGAAAGATATGGAAATATGTTTCCTTCCTGTTTCTGGGCAGTAGCGATTCTATGCTGTGCTAATAAAGAATGTTCAGCTTGGACTGGCTGTTCAGTCTCTTTTCATTCTCGATGGAGGCTGAGCCCTGCTCTCTGTGTATCTTCGAGCAAGTCGAGGGGATGGATACTGCTCCACAAAGGCAGATGGTGCAGCACAGATGGTCCTTCAGAGGCAGGTACCTTTGTATAAATGAGTTTTTTTGTGTTACATGCATGGCTGGAACATGCGTGCAGGGACAGTTCAGGGGAGGCCAGGGGAATTTTTTCAGCTGTCTTCTTTCCCCGTGGAGCATTTCAGCCTTCAGTGTTTCTAAAGGGCTGCCCATTCCTCTAACGCATAGCTGGTAACATCCCTGAGCCGAATGTGTGTCATGGTCCCATGTCTGGACACCATCCCACAGGGCCATCCCAACTTCCTCTGCTGCAGACAGATCCTGCTCTTTTCTTGACCTGACACATCTCCATGTCATCAGGTCCCATGATGACAAACCTCAGATGCTTTGAGCCCCGAGGAGCAGTGCTGACCTCCCAAGCTAGCAAAGCTGTTTAGTCTTCTGCATTTGACCTCTGGACTTAACTGAGTGCGTCTACACTGATGAACAAAATAGTGCCAAAGCCCAGGAGCGCCCGGCACTATGGAACCTGATGGACCATCCTGCTAAGTTGTAGAACCGATGTTTGGTGCCGCATGGGCCTGACATGGCTTAGAAGTTAGCATAGGCCACACACCATTCGCAGCAGGCATTTCAGATGGAGCCACTCTGTTTTGAATGCCGAGAGAGTTTAAAGGCACAAAGGTTGCCAGACTGTACCAGGTGAACGGTGCGTTTAAGTTCCTTGCATCACAGCAACCACAGTTTACTTCTTCCATGACATGCAAGAGAGGAGCCTAATGCTCCTTGTGTAATTGTAACGATTGCAAAGATCAGATGATCTTTATTTTATCTGTCACAAAATCTTCACGTGTCTAAACAGAACACCAGAAGGACCACACACGTTTTCCTTCCTGAGTTTCCTCACCACTTCAGGCACCCTTTGCCTGAAGGCCAGGGTCTGCTGACGAGGCTAGGGTCATCCCTCCTATGCATGAGTTTCTTTCCAGATCACAGCCTCCCTTTTCCTCTACAGCCAGGTGCTTATTGCCTGCAGATAGCTGTGGATATTGTATATTTAAGTTCCTGACCTTTCAGAAGAAGGTAAAAACCCAGAGTCCTCAGATGACATCAGGCACTTGCTGAGGAAGAAGAGCTCTTTCCGCCTCTGTAGATGATCAGTGGAAATACAAAATCTGTGGGTTGACATTGTCTATTTTGCCCAGCAAGCAGCACAGGCTTCTTCGTGCCTCCATGGCCAGCAGGGAAAAAGACAGGCTAGGTCTCAGACAGTGAGGCCAGGAAGAGCCATGCTGATCATTCATCTCACCTCTGTCCTGTCAGTCTGTGACAGCAGATTTATGGGTTGGTACAAGCCGTGTGAGGACCAGTGCCAGACCCTGCTTTGCAAACTGCTGGAAAGGTCTGGGAAGCTGTTGATGGGTGATATTTCAGAGTTACTGCTCTTTGATTTCATCAGCTGCCTGAGTTTGAATTATGTCGTAGCCATTTCACTCCTTTTATCAGCCAGCAATATGGAGATTAGACTTGAGGATAGGTTTTGATTTCCAGCTCAGTGAAACTTGGCTGCAAATCTGTACTTAGGTGCCTCCAAAGCTTTTATTGCTCTTGGGAAATCAAGCAGGGAGTTCTTTGCACCGACTGCTGCACGATCGCAGGTGATGTTTCTTCTACATACTGAGTTTTTAATTAGAGTGTACTTCTTTCACAATGTACCCTACTTGGAACTCTATTTGTCATAGACTTTCCATTACCTGCGACATAATTGGAATTGAATTATTTGCTCAAGAGCAGAGAAAATAACTTTCGTGCAAATACAGATATTTTAGATAGGTTCTTTACTTTTTGCAGAGAAAAGTCTGAAGCAACTCCAAGGTGGAAAGCTCTGACTAAGCAGAATAGCAGGGTGGTTCTCATCCTCCAGCCTAACAGTAATTTTATCTGGATGGTTGTTATGGTTTGAGAAAACCCATAACCATTTATTGTCGTGTAGACGATTATTCTGTCACCCGATGACCCCTCCCCAACCAGGAAAGGGGAATCGGGGAACGCAAAGAAACACGAGGGTTGAAATGTAAATAGATTTAATGGAATAAGATTAAATAACTAACAATAATACTAAAGAACCAATATTAATCCTGACACTGATAGGAGATTTACAAGCAACTCAGCCAACTCTCTCGGCAGCAGCTGTGCACTCCCAGCAGGGACAGCAAGTGTCGGACACTGCGAGTCCAAGGGGTTTGGGAAGAAAGGGAGGTCTCAGGAGTACGGCACAGGGGCAAGGGGTTGTCTGGATCGCTGCCATCAAGGGAGAGCCCCCTACGCAGCAAACTTTTCAGATTTATACTGAATGTGATGCTCATGGTATGAAATAATCCTGTTGGCCAGCTTGGGTCGAATGCCCAGGCCCTGCTCCTCCTGGTCCCTGCACCTGGCAAGGCTCGAAAGCACTGAGACCTTGAATCTCACAGAGCCTGGCTGGCCATAAAGTAAATATTTTCATGAATATAGACACTAAAATCCTCCAAAAGTACGATTTTCCCAGCATCAGAAGGAAAGTTAGTCCTGGGCCTCTCCACCCAGGACAATGCTAGAGGCCTAAACAAGGTGGCAATGTAAGGTATTTCCACATTGGACTTGCTGAAGTTCCTGCTGAACTAGGAGAAAGTTAGGTTTACCTGAGAGAAAATGAGAGATTAATCTCCTGCCTTATTCCATTGTAACAGCTAATGCTTTAATCTTTGCTCGGTTATTTGTTTTTGTGCTCCCACTGTGCCTAGGAGTCACGGGCATGAATCACAGCCCTCTCCTGCCAGGCTGAGGTCAGTTTTAATACTTTAATATCTGATACATCTCCTATCAGCAGTCAGCATCTGGCAGGCAACAAGTTAACAACTATTTTTCTCCTCTAACTGTTACGGTCCCATGCTGTTAACAGTTAAGGTAATTAAAGTGGATTACTTCAGATTTTAAGTAACGTGGTTGCCTATTGGAGCTGCAATTAATAACATCTTGCCACTATAACCCAAGCAGATTGTGAGGTAGATTTTATCCTGTGCAGTTGAGTTGATAAGGATTCATTTTCCTTCAGAAGACCATCCACTCTCATTTGAAGCCCAGCAAATTCTGCAGCGTGTCTCTTTAGGGAGATGGGCAGTTTCTCCATTGGTATGAAGAGGGCTCATCCCAGCATGGGGCAGAGATACTTTGAAGGACTGTGTTTATGAGTTCCTTTGCTGTTTACAGGGTCTCATAAACCATCCCTGTCTATACCACCACTTGGACATTTTTTTGTTAAAGATTTACTTGTTCAAAAGATGTTCACAGCCTCTTTGTGTTGGATTAATCCTTTCATCCAAAGATAAGATATCAGGCTTGGTGGGCTGAAGATATCCAGTAGAGGGAACAAATACTGCAATACAGAGCATTATATTCCACTTGAAAGAAGTGGCAACTTAAATTGAGTGCATGCCAGATAAAGGGTCTGCCCTGGGTTCAGGTTACCAGCAGCAAAGGTATGTGTTAAAGTCTTAATCTTTTTTTTTTTTAAAGAGTCCCAGAAAGAAAACCTAAAAATAGAGGTGCTACAGCATGAAGCGAGTTCCTTGGTTGTGACTTGGCCATCTGCATTTCCCAGGGAATACGTAACGCAAAGCACTTTTAAGCACATGGCAGATTAAGTTGTGTCTCCATTTACACTTTTTCACTGATTGAATTCAGTCATTTTGAAAAGTGAGGTAGGAGAAATGGTGGCTGACGGGCCTTCCTTGCTACCCAAATGGGCAGAAACTGGCAAAGGCCACTGGAAAGGAAGGGCTGCTGACCTTTCTGGAGTGACTGCCCTGGGGCTTGGCTGGGGTGGCAATGTGGCCAAGGTTTTCCAGTGAATCGAGGATTACGAGTAGCTGGGATGTGTCAGGATCCTACTCATCTCTTAGAAAAGTCTCAGGAGAGTCCTGAGAAATCCTGAAATAATTTCTGTGCTACTTGGTGGGTAGGAGTAGGTTTAGCATCGTTAACAATGGAATAAATGAGATAAGCCTTCTGCCCAGCAATGTCCTACACATATAGATGTATGTATATACAACTTCCATACTTGCAACTCAGTCTTGCAAAGCTTTACTTGCACTAATACAGATATTTAACTGAAGAGGTTAAACTGAGAGATTAGTCAGTGTATCAGTATGATCGATGGAGGGATAAATTACCCACCTCTCATCCCAGTAAAGTGCCTCTAACTAGGTGGTGTGAGTCCAGGTATCCTTTGAAATAGGGACATTCATATAAATAAATCCTAATTATGTATGTGAGGAGTGGACAAGAACAGACCAGTGCGCATGAAATATTGTCGTAGCTGAATGCTTCAGGAAACCTTATAGAAACAAGCATTTAGCTTTAAAAACCTTGTGTTCAAAAAAAAAAAAAAAAAAAAAAAAATATTACTTAGTCCTGGAAATCTGCCACAAGGATCCAGCACAGCGTATTCCCACAGTTTTTTCCAGCGCTCCCAGACTGCGCTGGTGGAAGTAGCTGCAGGGCAAGTTGCATAAGAGCGTGGGGTAGGTGCTCGGTAACATCCTCGCTGGGCTAGAACAAAACCCTGGCATTGTTTTCCATGGTGTGTATCTGCTTTTATGTGGCGTCAGGAAGGTGACTATAATTTGCTGTTCCACAAAACTGGCAGATACTTGCAGTAGCAGTTGTAGTAACACTTGAGTCCGCAGTCTTTGCTGCCTCGGGATACGCGTGGAAGCAAGATGATGCATGCTACGTGTTTTTCTACTAGGAAAAAAAAAAAAGGAAAAAGTAATACATAAACCATGCAAAGGGCTTTTCATGGTCTACAAGCCAAGTGATTTAAGGCTGATGCTCTGCGTTAGAGGGGTTCTGCCAGTTAAATGCACTTCTTTCAAAAAAAACAGGGGAGGTTTAATACTCTCATAATTCAAAACCATCTATAAGGTTTTTCCTCAAACTTTCCACTGTGCTCAGGAAGTCTCAGCCCCCAAAGAGGATGTCTCACAGGTTATGACCATGCGAATAGAAGGATTTATATTGAAAACAGTTTTGTTACTTCGTTCATAGATCCTTGGATTTCAAGTCTGTTACTGTAGCCTGGCTTCTTGTATAAGCCAGGACCTGAAGAACCGGAGCCAATGGTCCCTGCATCATGTTTTGGATCTTGAAGTAAATTGTATTTTTGACCAGTAAATATTGATATGCATTCATCTGTATATAACTGAAGAGCATTAAGCACTTATATATAACTATAAAAAAAGAATACCTCATACGATTTTGTTCACTCCTAGTCTTTATTCCAATGCTATTGATAACCTTTCCCTGTGCAGGGTTCCCAGTTTGGGCATCTTGTGGGATCCTAGGAGTTGCCACAGCAAGTCAACCATGTGGCCAGGCGAAGTCCCTGCCTTCAATGGCAGAGGTTACCGGCTTTCTAATGACATTCCTCAACTCAAGTTATCAAGGCACCGCTATCTTTTTTGAAAAAAAATCTGGCCCCTTGTTTAGTTCTCTGCTGTTTGATTACTGAGAGGAAAAGCTGATGAACTGATAAAGGACTAGCATGCGCTGTTGGATAAGCAGCACTTAGATGAAAAGAAAATATTTTTTTACGGAGCATAGTTTTACTGCTGTAATTACAAATATTTTTAATTAGGCAAGGAGAGCAGACGGGAAGCATCTCCTGGCTGTGCCTGCCAGCAGACACTAAGACAAACCATGGGGGAACATCCAGGGTTATGCTGGTTTGTTGTTTTTTTTTTCTTTGAGTTATTTGTTTTCTAGATCACTTTTCTGGTGGTTTACAGATCACTGGTGGTCTGTGAGCTACAGGGTGGGTGTCATTGCTTCAGAGATGAACACAGGAAATCCGCTAAATATTCATTTTGGTCAGTAGTCTCAGAGGAGAAATTATAGTCCTAACTCTTGGAATATAATGGTTGGATCATATCAGGCTAGTTGTTGGCTCAGATGCTGAAGCATGAGGCTTCTTACTCTTTATTCAAATATTTGGGCAGTGCAGAGTAGCTGTGGATGTTCTTACTTTCCCTGTTACCTTCCTTTCTTGCCAGGGCTCCTACTTCCCTGCCATCCCTCTCCTGTCCCTGGTGGAGGCTGGGATGGCTTCTCATACAGTAGTTAGAGTTGGAAGGGACCTTAAAGATCACCCAGTTCTAATCCCTGCTCTGGGCAGGGACACCTCCCACTAGACCAGGTTGCTCAAAGCCCCATCCAGCCTGGTCTTGAACACTTCCAGGGATGGGGCAGCCACAGCTTCTCTGGGCAACCTGTTCCAGTGCCTCACTACCCTCACAGGAGAAAATTTCCTCCTAATATCTAATCTAAATCTCCTCTCCTTCAGTTTAAAACTTTCACCTCTCGTGTTTCAGGGCCTCTGCCCCTTTACTCCATCCCTTTCTCCTTACTTTATCTTGGCTACCCTTGCCCAGGTTATCATTTAAGTGTCTTCACAGTAATACATAATACTCAGCCTCTGCCTTTGGGTATGTAATAGTGAAGACCTCCAAGGGCCTCTTTCAGTGACATTTAAGGGAGTATATTTTGCCCCGAGTTTTACAGACTCAGTTTCTGTGACTCAGCTGATTCGTGGCAACTTGCAGGGCTGCAACCGCTTGGGTACGTGTTGGCATCCTGAGCGCAGAGACTCCCCTCCCTTGCTGGCGAGCAATTCTTCACATGAGCAATGCCCTGGCTCCGGATCAGCCACACTCCAGCACACAATGCTTACTGCTCTGTCAGCATCCTCCTGGGAGCCATGTATTGTGTCACAGATTTTCCTGAAAAATAGATAAGCTGCACAAAAGACCTTCTGCCAAGCTCTATAGCCTAAATAAGTCAAGGGCAACAGTTCCATACTATAAAAGTAGTTTAAAGCAGTAAAGTCTTGCAGCGTTAAATGTTTGATTAAAATGACTGAAAATTAGGATAGAAGATAGGGATTGCATTAAAATCTGAAATTTACTATTTGATCTAAAGTGGAGTGTATATACTTTGGGCATTGCATAAAATTATAGCCTGTAATGAAAGTCTTCTCTGAAGAGGCCAACAAACTAGCATTTTCCATAATGCCGAAGAAATCCATACATGAGCGGGCTGGTTTGCAAAGTCCCGCTGCAAGTGTGGGATAGGTGCAGTCCAAATAGGTGGAATAAGGAAGACCAAAAGTATGAATCTGATTTCCTTATTAATATTATTCTCTTTTTGTGCTGTCATCTGTATTATGTATTCCTCTTCACTGATAAAGGGCCCAGGTCCCAGATTCAGACATCCTCGTGTGCTGCAAAGAAAAGAAACCCAAGACTGACTCTGACTGTGCTGCTGTAACCTTCCTAGTCTGGGAAACTGGCAGCGTCTCCCAGGTGCTGTCAGTCTCTTCTTGCATCTTGGTAGTAATTAGGGTTGCTTTTTTTTCCCTACCCTGGCCTGCTACCATCTTTGGAACTGAGGCTACATGATTGAATGGTGAGATTCTGACCATGCTCAACGAGTAAACAAACAAAACGTTGCTTAATTCTGCAGGGTTGAACTCTACATATGTGAGTGTGAGTCAGATTTCTGTTCCTGTAGCAATCTTGCTGACAGCAGTTACCCGTGCTTCTAACAGTAGTACCTGGAGGTGACATTAATGGTTTGATCCAGACCCATCTCAGTTCCCTAAAATACACTCCTGCTGCTCAGGTGTATGAAGTTACTGTCAGAGCCTCTGGGCTGGTGGAGATTAGGTGCAGCCAGAGAGGTCCTACATCTCTGACTGGGAGAAGGTCCCAAGCATGCTGGAATTTGCACAAGCCTCATCTCAAGTTTTGTCCTCTTAAAGATACATCATCTTGTGAAAAGGGAGAACTCAACTGATTTTGGGAGTGGGCAGAAATCTAGCAGATGAAAGCAACTCTTTGTATCTGCAGGTATTTCTTACAAGGCTTTTTTCCTTTTGATCCATTTTTCTTTCCAAATAGAACATGTAGGGAGCAGACTGGTGCATGCGATGCTTTCCACTGTGCCCTTTGGAGACCGAAAGCCACATCAAGCAGGAGATTTATGAGTTGCTGGCAATAGATGCTTCGTATTCTGTTATTACATTTAAAATGATGAAAGAAGAACAACTGACTTTCATGGCTATGAAAGCAGGAGGAAAACTGCCTGTGGATAGATCAAGCACATGCATCATTGGATAGAAATTAAGGTGTTTGTAGCTTCAAATCCTGATTTGAAAAGTTCAAGATAGAAGAAAAATATCTGAGTAAAAGATGTGAAGCAGTTCGTAAGATTTTAACCCAGATACACTCAGGAGAATAAATCCAAAGGTAACTTTATGATTCATTAACTATCCCTAATTAAGCTCCTAAATTTAAGTAGACAGAATCTCACCTGGAGGCTCTCAAAGGCACCCACCTTTCACTGTTGATGATACAGGGAACTTTGGAACGTAGCTTATTTAAGGAAGATTTCTTCACTAGGTACCTACAGGGGATGCACGGATTGAGTTCCCAGATTAGGTGAACTGGATCTTTTAATAAGATTGTTGCATTTCTGGACAGGCAGAACTAGGAGGAACCAGGGAAAGGTGTTCTGCATCCTTGTGGCAAGGAGTAGTAGGGAGCAGACCAGTGGGGGGGGTCTTGGTTGGATGTGCACCATGGTACCTTCATCTCGCAAAGGCTCCATGCTGGCTTGAGGACATCGAAGAGCCATATACCTGCAAGAGACTTCACTGAGAGGAAGGGTGAGACTGAGCTAATCTGTGTTGCATGGACTTTGTTTCTGGACTGAATCACTTCCACTTCTGAAGAAAATTCTCCGATTGCACCTGCATGAGAAAAGGGTGAACATCTTCTTTTCCATGGAGGGCAAAGAAGAGAAAAGCTCCTCTGTGTTATATTTATATTCTTATTGCACAATCTTACTGTAGCTAGCTGCTGCCAGAAGACGCAGTAAAGGGCAAAGCATCTGGGTTGCCTCAGGAGTAATCTTGGCAGAGTGCTCTGAAAGTTTCTATGAGTTGTGTCGGGCATCCCAGCTTGTACTCCTTCCCACCAGCCCAAGAATCACCAGCTGAAGAGACAGATTTCTGCTTCAGGCAGTGTCTGAAGGGAGGGGCAGGGGAGGAGGTCCCTGGTGTGGGCTGTGGGCTTGGAGAGGTGTAGGTGGCTTTGGATAGGACAGGGATATTTTCCCAGGCAGCCTCACTTGATTTCCGCGTGGTGCTTGGAAGTGGAGCTACTGTAATTGGCACGAGTCGCTTCCTCCTTATCAGTGGTTGGAACCACTGCGGGTGGAAAACACACCTGCAGCAGGCTGAGTAACTCCCTCTTTCTCTTGGGTTTTGCATTCAGTTGCAGGATTGCAGACTATACTGATGTTGGGCGAAAAAAAAAATTCCTTTAAAAATAACTGCAGGAGTTGGAAAGCTGAGGTCTTGACCACTTGTGTTTTTTAAGCCTCTGCTTTGGATTTTTTTTTGGGGGGGGGGGGGGGGTTTGTTTTGTTTTGTTTTGTAAGAGTGAAGATTTACATGATCAAATCCCAGCTTTCAGACTTACATTCTATTGCACAAACTCCCATCATATCTCCTTGGACACGTCACACTTTCTGTGTAAACTGTGCTGTACTTTTACTCTAAATACCATACAGGATGCCCTTGGCTTTCCAGCCCAGGCACGGAGTTGATGTGCAGTGCGCTCAGCCTTTTACATGGAGATGTCCATGCAGCCATCTAGATATTCATGGAGACATTTGAAAGCTGTAGGATCTGATGGTCTCCTATCAAGTGATTATACCTATGTCTGACTGAAAAGCTTCCCTGTCAGAGGCAAGGCAGGAGCTGAAGGTAGGCTTTGGCTGTGGGGCCCCCAGTGTAAGGAGGACATGAACCTGCTGGAGCAGCTCCAGAGGAGGGCCATGAAGATGATCAGAGGGCTGGAGCACCTCTCCTAGTAAGACAGATTGGAGAAGAGTTGAATTCAGCCTGGAGAAGAGAAGGCTCCAGGAAGACCTTATAACGCCTTCCAGTACTGAAAGGGGGCCTACAGGAAAGATGGGGAGGGACTTTTTATCAGGGAGTGTAGTGACAAGATGAGGGATAGAGGTTTTAAACTGAAAGAGGGGAGATTTAGTCAATATATTAGGAAGAAACTTTTCACTCTGAGGGTGGTGAGACACTAGAACAGGTTGCTCAGAAAAGTGGGTGCCCCATCCCTGGAGGCGTTCAGGGCCAGGCTGGATGGTGCTTTGAGCAAGCTGGTGTAGTGGGAGGTGTCCCTGCCCATGGCAGAGGGGTTGGGACTCAATGATCTTTAAGGTGCTTTCCAACCCAAGCCATTCTGTGATTTTACGAAGTCTGACTTTACACGTGACAATGAGACGAGGCAAAACCTTTTGCCATATGATGCAAATGGGATTTTATTCACTTGAAAGGGTCTGGATGCAGCACAGGTAGCTGAAAAAGCTTTCAGTTTCTTCCTTGGCCATGTCTGAGACCCTTGGGAAAAAGCTAAGGGGTTAGCTTGTGCCTCAACTTACTTTTGTTGATTAAATTAGCATTTTCCAGCTCCACGTTTCTAGGCATACAGTGGTGTTACTGTTGTTACCAGGTGCAGAGTGTTCTTGTATATGGGATTTTTCCTTCTTGCTCTGTGATTATATTGTGATATTTTGTCGTCTGACAGTCAAAATCCATTGTTTTAGTAGATATTGTTGACTGACTGAATAGTGAATTTAGGTTTTTCAGCACATAAACCACTTTAAATTCTGCGATTTGAGAGCACCATACACTTTACATATTTGCTAAGGAATTGCTTTCTTGTGATTGTTCAGAAACATGAATGATCTCATTTCTAGCCAGATACTATGCATTTTCAATTCTCAAATGAAAATCCTTTAAAGCTGCTACCTCTAAAAACCTGCGGTAGTTTATATTGGGTGTTTACTCACAGGAGGATTTTTTAAATGATTATTTAAAAAATATGTTGAGCATCAACCGTTCTTAGTCCCAACCTGCCCAGATAAAAGGCTTGGTTGTAATTTTCATCGGTGAGGGAGTCGTGTTTTGTTCAAATTGCATTCTGCTTCAAGCGTTCACAGAAGGATTTGCTGAAGGTCCTGCAGATCTGCTTTAATCATACTCAACCTCAATAGTAAACCTCAATAGTTTATTACTTATCAATAGTAAACCTCATGGGCTGGAAATGCACAAGAGACTCTGGAGAAGGACATAACTGTGGTTTTAAGACTGTATGTTTTTAAGACTGAACTTCCATTGATCTCCCCTCCAGTTGACTGATCTGTATATGACAGTGAAGACGGAGGTTGGGGGATCATTGATTCCTGGAAACGCCAAATGATCAAATTAGCAAAGAGAGGGGATGGTTTGAGAGTGAGGCTGAAATACAGAAAGCCTGCATTTGTTTCCTTCCTTTGGCACGGACTTCCTCTGTGAGATTGGACGAGTCACTTTGATTCTTAACACTTTCAAAACTCTGTCCCTGAGCCAGTTCCCCCTCTGTAGAATTTGAGGGCTATAGCAGTCAAATGTTTTGATTCGGGGAATAATATATGCATTTAAATTGAAGCACTCAGCAGCATATTGAAATAGAAATCCTCAGAGAGAGCAACATTCCTCTGCAAAATAATCTCTTGTGACAATTAGCCAAACCTCCACAAATGGAATGTTCAAAACTAAATAGATCAGAATAGTAGAAAACATGCAGCAAGCGATCTCAATGAACAAACAGGTAGGGTCTCGGCTGGCCTTGTCCATCTTTTAGCACCATAATTCAGAATTTTGCTGCTTGTAGGCACAGTAACTTTTTTTATTTTCATCAGCCCTCAGTTTTCTGGCCACACAAGAGGGTGCTTGTGTGAAAACCAGCAGAAGGCGTCTCCACCAAGTACAAATAAGGATACTGTCAGCAGCACCAGCATGTGCCTTTTCACACTGTCCTGCCAGTTGCTTGTACGAATCTGATGGGTCTGCTCTGCCAGAGAGAGCTTTGATTTTCCTTTTCTCTGTCCCTGCAGGGGGGAAGCTGCCAGGCAGAGATGGGGAGGTTTTGCTGTGGGATTGATACTGTTAATTCGTTGCAAATGGGTAATGCAGGCTTTGGGTTGGGAATTGGTATAAATTATTGCTGGCACGATGTTGATTCAGACAGATGAGCTGGAAGCCAGGACACAGAAATTATATAAAGGCTTGAAAGCCTATTATAGCAGAGGAGTGAACCTGCTGGTCCAGGAGATCCCTTGCAGGTATGTAACCTAGAGCCACCTTCTTCAGGTGCCTCCATGGAGTGTTGCAACTGTGGTGACACTTGGCTCTCCAGATCAAGTCCTGGCTCGTGCTGAGTCCATGCAGTGATGCCTGAGTTGGACCATGGGGTGGGTGGCAGGGCATGGCTTGTCATCCAAAAAATTACACCTGTGCCTGCACTGCTCAGCTGCCCAGCCCAAGTTAGCGGAGAATTCAGTCATTTGGATAAATACTCACATCTCAGTACTGACTGCTACCCCCTGAGGTTCCATCTTCTCTCTTCCAGATGATCCCAGCTCGTTTCTCATGTGCATTTTAAGGTGCTGGGCTCCTGACTATCAGACGTGTTAACACTTTAACACTTTAATTGAAGGCCTGTTTCTTCCCCTCTTGTCCACATATATCACTTGTTCTGCTGACTGAGTTCCTTTAACTTCTCCACTTGACTGAATGGAGCAGGCCAAGTGCCAACCCTTCCCTGCCAGGACTCCTGTGCTTAATGCTGAGATAAGACGAAAATCCTGGGTACTTTTTTTCTGGTGCTTTTAATCATAAATAACTTTTCTTGACACCTTGCTTCAGTTCATGCCATGCTTTGTGTCAGATGCTCTCCTCTCTGGAGAATTTAAGGAGGGTATTTCAAAGGAACCAGATGTTTAATCTTTCTTGTGGAGTTGGCTGCCATACAGAAGCTAACTGGAAATTGTGAGGTGTTTTGCACTTGAGAAAGTTTTACTGTCTTTCCAAATCGAGCTATCTAAGCTGTGTATTGGTTTAGCATCGTATAAACTAGAAGAAGAACAGACTTGCTGCGTGCCATTACTCTATTTACTCTTTGCCAAGATAGGCCTTTCCTGGCAAAATGTCTTCAAGATGTTTATGAAGTCCACAGAGAAAAATGGTCCCTTGAAATGGAAAAGTCCAAAGTTTTGTGCTGTAGATATCCTGTGCTGTGCTAAGTTGCTTCCAGGGTTTTAAAGGGCTTTAGTTGTTGAAGTGAAGACAAGCATCTCTTAGGATTTTCAAAAGTACCAAAGTGCGTGCTAATGACAGACATTAAGCACATGCCTGCTTTTGGGAATCTCTGTTCATAGCTGCCTGACTTTATTGACCCCAAAGGCCTACTTGGTAGTCGTCTTACCTCCTCAGCCACCCTGCAGGGAAAACAGCCCAACCCTACCTGATTAAGGTGCTGTGACAATAAATAGTGCTTCTCTCTGAATACATCTCCATCTCTACTCTTCCTTGGGATGCTGTTGACCAGTTGCTGACTGATTTAGTGATGTTTTGCTTTACCTTAACTCCTCTCCCAGTCCTGTAGGTAGCACTGGTAGCAGTGGTGGCACAGATGCCTAGGTGGAAAAGCCATAGCTCAATTCCGTGAGTGCTCTTGGGAAAAGATGGTGTTTCTTTCCCCTAGTTGGCTCAAATGTTTAAGTGTTTGGTGGTGTCACCTTTTTGAAGAAAGATGCAGGTCCACCCAGCCTGACTTGTGCCCCGGAGATGGCCATGAACACTGGGAGGTGAAAGTATCTGTTTATGAAGAAGAGCCAGTCTGAAACATGAAAGACTGGACAAAATTTGGTTAAAAAATGCCTCTGTGTTCCTTTTTCTTCATTTACTTTGAATGTATATCAGCAGGTTATTGTGATGCAGTTTGGATGAAAGGGAAAACTGACTTGTGCCTTAAATGCTTTTCAGGTCCTCAGCCTGAAGTACAGGGTCTTTGTTTTTTGAGAGTGCTGAGCCTTATGCCCTCTGAACATCATGAAATTAGGCACCCAGAATGGCAATTCTCCCTGACTATGTGGTTTGTGGGATAATCTCTGTTCTACTCACCTCCTCCTCTATCAGACTTTCTGATGTTTCTCTGGCACAGGTATCCCCTGTGCTTCTGTCAAGTTCCTAACAGGGGATGTATTTCTTTTGCTGCCTGCCCATCAGAGGACAGTTGCCAATTCAGGTTTCACGAGAAACTGCCGTGCCAGCTCTTTGATATTCAGAAGCTCTGAGGTTTCTATGTCTGTTTCCTGACCTGGCCTGACTCTACTAATAATGGGAGAACTTCAGTGCTGATAACTTGGCAGCCTAATACAGGAGGTCAGTCAGTAAATATAGTTACAATTCTCTTTGCCTCAGCAAAGACAGTAAGTCGAACACAATGTAAACAGGGCGGTTGGATCACTTCCCCCGCCAGTAATATCTGTAGTTATGCAGGCAAATTTAAATGGGCGTGATTAAATCTCATGCTCCAGCTTGGCAGCTGATTAGCTGCAGGGGGCAGGCAGGAATTTCCTTTCTGTTCCAGGGCTGCACTCTTTCCAAGTCCTCCTTCGTGCTTGTGCCAAGGATCTCAAAGTGCTTTGCAGGTTTAATTGCGCTTCTTCACGCCCTTGTGAAGAGTGGAGGTGAGAGATATCATGTTCGACAACGGAGGGGTGGGGAAACTGAGGCACCAGGAGGTGGCAGCCTGCTTGGGACCGGAGAGGCAGTTGCCGTTAGACTTGGAGGAAGGAGAGCTGAGCATCCCAGAAATCTTCTCCTGGGGTTTCCATGGGTCTAGTGAACCTGTGCCTAGATCTCAGTGGTCTGTGTCTTTAACGCACTTAAAGTCTTGGTTGTCTGCAGGGCTAAAACGGTGCTTTTATGTCTATATTAGTATGCAGTCACTGGCGGGGAAAATATATCTTTCTCCTCTGGAAATTTTAATCTCTTTATTTTTGTCTTTCATCACTCTATTCCTCTAATTTCTGAGCAGAACGGCCTGTATATGTGTTTCTTCTCTTTGTATGGAAAAGCACTTTGCTCTGAAACAGCCTGAGGTGTTGGCTGGGGCTGAGGCAGAGAACTGGTTCAGCTCCATAAATGACATGTTGCCGTGTCCCTGTAGGGCAAATTAGTGAATTTACAGTGTGGATTCACCTTCTGTGGGTGTGCACTGAGCTAGATACACTGACTTTGATTTCTTTACCTGGATTTTCAGCTGAAAAGCTGGCCTTGCAACATCAAGGAGGAGAAAATACTCTTCATTCTAAGGCATGCTTTGATCCAAAGAAGAGACCATAGATGTCCTGACAAAAAATGTCATGTATTAACCTACCTTGCCTGGATATTGTTAATGCTGTGGCTGATGAAACATGAGGAGCAGCAGGGATTAGCTGAGTCTTCACCATCCTCAGAATGGTGGGGATGGAGAATGGGCCTTTCCCAGCATAGTTACAGCCTAAAGCCCGATGAGGAACAGTGTATTTAGATTTCCCTGTGTGGGGAGGGTGTCTTACTTCTATGGTGGATGGTTTAAGGTTTTGTTAATCCAGAGAGGACAGAAAAGTCTGATGTGCAGTCCTGAGCCTACAACTTGATGGCTGAAGAGAGGCAGCAATTTTGGCGTCCTCGATAGTTCTTGCTGATATGTGGCACCCTGCCCAGCCTGCTGTCGTGGCAGGAGCAGAGGTGTCTAGCTGGACTTCTGTGAAGCTTGGGGCTGAAGCCAAAGCCTGGCTTACTAGGCATTTCAGTTTCTAATATGGGTGTCTAAATAAGATGTCTGAATCTGATCCTTAGTCTCGTCTCAAAGCTTAATTGTAAATAAACAATATCTTAATCACTTTATAGGTTCCAGCATTCTCTCATTGCATGTCTCTGGGCTGGCATTTGGAGAGCATTCATCATAGTGGTAAATGAGTGTCTGTTTGCTCTGCACATGGTATAATTAAGTATCAGCTGAGCCCGTAGCATAATGTGATAATTCTCATTCTGACCAGCTGAAATAACTGACTCTAACAACTGTGCTCTTCTTACTCCTCTCTTTCAGTTCCCAAGAAGCTTCTGCATGAAACACAGCCAAGACCAACCAATTACCAAGGATTTCAAAAGCCACATTTTCCGCTGCGGCCAAGAGTGTTTGATCCCAACGTTGTAGGGGACGGCGTGTTCCTTTCTGATGTCTCTCCTTCCAACATAGGACGTGCTCTCCCAGGTAGCTATGACTATTGCAGCGTCAACCCAACATTTGTGGCAACTGTTCCCATCTATCTTCTCTTATCTGGGTTTCTATATATTGTTCCTATACCCCATCGGCAACCTTATACCTTTATCGGCAACCCATGTTGCCGATAAAGAAGCTTCAAGGTGTGACCAGAGATGGACCAAAGTGAACTGTGAAACTCACACTGGATTTCTTGAAATAGCAGTTGTGGCCATGCATGTCAAAACTCATCCCAGAAATACTTTGCAAACTCGTCTCATACGGTGGCAAAGAAAAAAACCAACAGGGCAGAGGCAGTAGATCTGCCTCACAGGGGACAGAGAAGTTTTCAACAGAGCTTTGAAATATGATGCTATTTTCATAAAATGCAAAGTCAAGAGATGTGAATGAAGTCAAACCTTAGCTATCTATAGGGACAGGTGAGTAGGAGGAAGGGATGGGATATGAATAAAGGGAAAGCAGAGGTGAGCACGCATTGGGTTAGTCGGTGGTTTTACATCGTGTTTCCCAACACGCAGGAGACGGTGTATGACGATACTCCTGAAATTCTCACCCTGCATTCCCAGAGGTTCAGCTCTAGAGTGGGTATGGGCATTGTGGGTAGTATTGGCTCTGTCTACATCCCTGGTAAAGTTAATCCACAGTCTGGGTAATCAATCCACAGGTAATTAAGAGTCAGCAATAACATAAATGTCAGTTTGGAGGCCTTACTGAAAAATTATCAAGGAAAAGAATTTTGGGTCAGCCCAAAGTAAATTTTGTGATCCTGGCGATTCTTTAAAGCAGGAAAAGAATCCTGAAGTGGTGTTCATTCACCTAAACATTTCACTTTTACAAATGGCACCTTTTGTTTAGTTTTCACATTGTTTATTCATTCATTTTAAAAATATCTACCACTTTTCAAACAGAGATGTCATTTTGAAATTAAGACCTAGAAGAATGTTTCAAAAATAGCAAAAGGAAATATTTGGACATTTCTGTAATCTCCCTTCCCATTTTTTTTTCTTTTATTAAAACTATTTGCTAAGGTTACCCTGATATCACGAATAACCTCTCCTATGCTTGAATTGCGTTGTTGGATAAATTTACAAATTTTCTTCAAGTTTGGTGTAGAGTCACAGGGAAACAACTGGGGTGATTGGGGGCAGCTAAGAAAAGGTGGTGAAGAGAAAACCAGTAGTAGCTGAGCTGAGGTGTAGATAAGGACTTCAAAGTTAGCAAGGAGGAAAGGGGCTATCTGTTAGCGTGATCCTGGAATGAATGGCAGACCAGGGAACTGCTCAACATTGCAACACGTGGCCCTTGTGAAATTGTGTGTGGGTTTTTTTTCCCTCCTGCATAACCCCAGTCATCATCTGTGTTCCCCTGTCTGTGCTTGTATAGTCCTGCAGACAACAGAACCAGTTCTGTGGTTTTGTGGTGCTCTTTGCCGGAGTATAGTGTGTGCAGATGAGTATTCATTTGAAAACTTACTGGATTTCATCTGTTCTTTGGACAAATCATAGGTTTTAAAAACAAACAAACAAGAAGATTCTTCTTGCACCTCAAATGAGAGGAGCTATGCCTTACCTTGTCTCCTAAATAGGCCCTTATTGCACAGACGGTTTACAAGGGATGTTCCATACCCAACAGAAGTGGTGTCCATCTGAGCCTTTCTTGGCTGACCTGGCACATGCACACGGAAGCTCCCTCTGCAAGTATAAGATAAACATTAGTCTGTATTAGATGCCACAAATGTATTGAGAGTGAGGGGCAAGGGAATTGTCACTACTTCAGAACTGGACATTTGAGAGAAAGGGTGGTGCAGAGACCCCAGGTCCATGTCCTACCAGCTCGGTGCAGCTGCAGTCCACCCACACTAGCTGGACTTCAGTGCAGAGTTGTAGAAAGCTCTCAAAGACCTAGCAGGAACCTGAAGCGGCCTAACTCCATTGTCCTCTTTATGATGAAATATGTGGTTATAAAATATATATGAGGTTAGATATATCAGGTGGTGCCCTTCCTTTTCATTGATTGTAAAAGGATTTTAGATTAACTCATCCAGAGCCAGACTCAGCACGCAGAGATCTCGGGCAGGATTCAGTTACCCTCACATAAATGTGTCATTTGACATACCTAGGATGTTTACTGGCTTCTGACTGTTGCCCTAGAAGGGTAAGAGTTTCCTCTACATCCCTTCTCATACCTGCCCTCTCTGCCTGGATGTCCTCCTGACCCCGGGGTGCCTTAGATGTCTGTGTATGAGCAAACACATCAAACTTCAAGAATCTGCTACAGGGAGAGCTGAATGACTGTTCAGGGTCTGTCAACCGATAGCAGGATTTGGTTGCCTCAGTTTAAAGCAGTAGTGCTACTTTAGATGCTCTGAAGTATTCAGAACACCTTCAGGAGAAGGCAAAAATGTACCCTGCTTGCATGGATTTCTTTGAGGGAGCAGTGGTAGAGAAAAAATCCAGCCACTTATGTGGACATAGATTTACTGGACAGGGGAAAACAAACGAAAGATTAGAGTGCATGCTGGTATTTCTGGTGCCTAGATCAGGATTACAAGATTTTCCAAAGTTTTGTTATTGATTTACTGCTGAATATGCCGTGGTGTGCCCCAGTGCCTCCATTTGTACAAGTGACCTTCAGGGATCTCCATTCTCCTAAAGAAAGAGGTTCTTGTGATATTTTCCCCTTTGGGATCTGCCACTCAGGCACCCGCGTTTGAAAACTTTGCTTCAGGGCCAGTCATTAACACCTTGGTAGCTTGCAAATTGTGGCTTTCCCAAAGCTGTGCAGCTACTGGGTGGCAGAGGCACAAGCGTGCCCACGTTCCTCGGAGCTGATCCCTTGCAGCAACACCTGGATGCTTCTCCTCCCAGGCAGATTAGGAGTTGGCATCGCTGCAGGCAGGTTCATGCACTCACTCCCTCTCCAGCCAGTATTTCCCGTTCTTTTTGACACCCTCAATTTCTGTTGCAGCTTCCTGGCACACACAAGAGGAAGCCGAACGTGCTTCCTGCTGCGGGATTTGTAGGGAAAGGAGGCGGATCAGGCAGCCAGGGAACAGGGACCGTCTGACGTCCTGGGTGCTGTCAGAGTGCCTTTGCTTGCACGGCGCTGGCAGCGTTATTGGAGAGGGACCCAACAGCTTCCTGAATTTAATACCGGCAGATAAATGGGAGCCAGGTACAAGTCTGTGACTTGATGGCATGCTGCTTGCTTTTGGGCAGAACCAGACACCCAGGAAAAAGAGCCCGAAAAACTGTAGTAGCTACAGTTAAACAATCACGAGGATGATGGAGCCGGATCCTGCGCACCAACTTTTGTGTCTGTTTAAAACACTGAGGGTTTTGTGACTAGTGGGGGTGTCTGCCTCCAGATCAAGGTGCTGGGTGGGGGGCACTCAGCAGCGAGCTGATAAGGTCTGAAAGGGTCTCTTTGAGCCTCCTGGAATTAGCTGCCCACCCCCCACCCCACTCCAGTCTTCAACAAATAAAATCAAATCATTAACCCATGTTCATTCACCTCTCCGAAGGGGAAATGGTGTCTGGGTGAAACACAATACGAGCAGGCTTCTGAAGGAAGTCATAAACTCAGGTCTGCCCTTCCCCACGTAGGCTGGAGAGAAAGCACGTCTGTTTGCCAGGTGTGGATGGATCACTACGGTGAGACACTGGCAGAGAGTTACCGGCTCTGCCTGTGTTTTCCAGTCCTTATTACAAGGTTAGCTGAACCTACTGTTGATAAAGCCTCCTTTGATTTACATAAGAGAAAAGAAACCTGATTATATATTTGCTGTAGTGTAGGTGGGTGTGTCTAAGTGGTGACATGAAAGAGCAGGAGACGGGGGAGAGAAGATGCTGCCTGGATGCAGACAGGGTACATTCTCATCTGAAGCTACCTGAGAAGGTTTAGTTGCCCCCCACAAAAAGGGGTAAATTTGGATGGCTAGGTGTTGAGTGGCTCCAGATTTCTGAATGCAGTTGCTGACCTGGTGGGGTTAGGGCAGGGGAGGGCTGTGGCACATGCCTCATTCCTCATTCCCTTTCTGTTTCAAAGCAGAGAAGAAGAAAGGGAGATCGGCCACCTTCTACCCTCTAGACAACACCCCCTTCCTGCTTCCCGTGGATGAGACACAACCGCCGGCGCCCAACAGCAGCATGGAGCCCGTGGGCGTTAGCACAGAGATGGCACTGCTCAGCAACATCCTAGCAGCGTATGCCTTTGTCACAGGTAGGTCCTATGGCTGCCATCCCTCTGGGCTCTCACAAGCTCTTGTTAGACCCTCAATTGAGCCTACGTTCCCCAGACACCAAGGGTTTAATCTGCCTTGTTGACCTGTTTATACGTTTTTGTTCGTCTCTCGGCAAATTCTTCCTTGAAAGACCTGACCAGGGCAGCTCCAGCAGACAGTATGTAACAGGGTTTATTGTGCTCTGCTTTCCCCTGGATTTGCTCTAATCTGAAGTTAAATACAATGTAATCTTACATGTGCTATTATTCCTAGTGCTCCATTTTCCTGGAGATCAAAGTCTGGCTCATTAGGGAGGCAAGCTTGTTGTCCTGTAATGTGGAAAATAAGAAGCTCTCAGATCAGTACCTTGCTTAAGAGAATTTGGCTTGTCTTCAGTAGAAGTGTGAAGATGAAGTACCTTGAGAGGCTGCTTAATTGTATATTTAAATCTAGTTTAGAGTAAGATTTCCTTGGATCACAGTTTATCTTTCACCCACGTGTATCTTTCAAGTAGCAGGGGAGCAGTCTTCTAATAAGATGCACTTTAAAAGGGGTAATAAAAACTGGGTGCCCTACTGGGTGTTCAATGCCATTGACAGCAAAATGTAGAGTAGAGACAGGTGATACAGTGCAAGTGTTTCCCATCCCACAACTGCATGAAGTACCTTCTCAGCAGTAGGGATTGCATACAGGGCTGGAGGAATTAACCCTAAAATAAGAAGCAGCATTGGTTGAAGAGCATCAGATGCACTAATTCATCATATTTTAGGGCAATCTCTACTGCTTTCCCCAGAAGGAGGTCCCTGATTTCAGTGTAACCATCCTCCTGAGGACATGTTCTTTGGGGTCACTTTTTCTTGTGGGATTGCAGGGTATTCTCCATTTGTTTAATGAGAAGGTTTTGTGCTGATTACCTTGCAGTGCTTATTGCCGAGCAAGATTGCCTTTCCAGTAATATTAATGTGTTGCTTTTTACTACATGATGTTAATAATTCTGTGTACTGTGGCAAGTCTCCTGGCAGCACTGTAATGCTATTACCCTACTCTGTAGCATTGAGGTCTATATAACTCCAGTATTTGTAAGCTAGTTTTTCATGTCTGTGTGCCATCCAGTCTTGCTGATTCATTAAATATAATGCCTTCTTGGGGCCATGCTCTTGCAAATATTTTGATTTGAAAGAACTAACGTGGGCTTTGCATTTTGGAATCACTGAGTAGATTAGGAAGAGTGTTTCTGCACGTTTAGGTGGAGGGTCCTTCTAAAAGGACCATGAATGGTGAATCCAAAGTTCTCCCCTTCTAAATGTCCAGTGGTGGCAACAGGATCCATCTTTTCATGATACCTTTAAGAAGCAGGCAGCTTAAGTGGAATCAATAGTCTTCTTCGCAAAAGATACCTGAGTAGGATATATTTTTTCTTGCATGGGCTTTTCTAAGGAACGAGTGGGAAAAGCAAACTTTAAAGGAGCCTTCTGTATATCGCTCTTCTCCCCCCCTCTTACCTGTGGCTGCCATTTTTTTGACATGAAAATGCCAGCATTCCCGACCTTACTATAAAATAAAATACTGTTAATATTATTTTCCCCATCTGAACAGTAACGGGCAGCAGAAGGTTGTAGAATTTATGCTCAGGGATAGTTTGGGCTAGGATTCAGGGCTGCCCCATGGACTTTGCCTCCATTTACCACCTCAGAACTCTTTGATCCTGCATTTGTTTTGTAGGGCACAAGACCTTGATTCATCCCCTTCACGAGGTGTCAGTCTTGGCAGAAGCCTCTAGATTTTACTGCAGCACAAATAATAAATATGGATGGCTTTAACTGTCTTGTTGCTGTGGTATATGCTTGCTCTCTCATGACGCTGTCTCCTTGTGATCTATTCACATCCACTGGATGTCGAATAAGTAAAACTCAGGCTTCACGACTTTGGTTTCCAGTGATGACTTCTGGAGGTTGTTGCTCATGTTTTCCAGTACACATAACTATGGCTGTTAGATCAGTTTCAGTCTCAAAGATTTAAATATATATATATATATATATATATGTTCAGTTCATTATTTTTAAAAATAATTGTTGACTGCCCCGTGGATTGAGACAGCAGATGCCCTAAACCATCTTTATCTGCTGCATGTAATTTAGCCCTCTGCTTTTAGCAGAGAGGATGGATTTGGCATGAATTATTTTGTTCTACATGAATATGGAGAGGTTTTAGATTATGAGTTCAAAGACAAGCTGTCTCACAGGGCACAAATATCATCTGCACAAATCTGGAGCACTGCAAAGCCATCCTCCTTCCTGTCGCAGATTTTGAGCGGCAGAACAGTTGGGGAATTTTTGCGCTTGCCTGACTTTGGGACCCTGAAGGCGGCTTAAGCCACAGCAGCTGTTGGTGTCCATAGAGGAGTCATTATAGGGGCTCAGGAGAGGCAGGGGCTGGTTCTGGTTCACACATCTTCCCACCGCTCCTGACCACAGCCTCTGTGCCGAAGGGAAGCATTAGTTGAAGAGCTGCTCTGTTTCATAACACTAAAAACGTCCCTCAGGTAAACTCTGCAGACTGAAAGTGCTGTGTTCAGGGCTTCCCTGTGCTGATGAGTTGGCTCAAAGCAGGACTTTGCAAGAAAAAATTGTAAATAGGAGGGGGCAACATATAAAGATGTTTTTTCAGACCCACTCCAGAAAAAAAAAAAGAAGCTATGGGCACTTGGTATTTCATGGGTAAATTGTGGGCATGAAAGGAGGATCCACTGCCTCCTTTCAGCAGAATGTCTCTTAGTCTGGGGAGAGCATCCACAAATCACTGGTATCCTCTCTGGGCTCTGTGGTCACATTTTTCTACATAAAATGGCAGGTTTGGGTGTGCAGCTACAAACGAAGAGGCTGCAGTGACTCCTGCTGTTGGCACATGCAGAGTCTTGCAGTGCCCAGAGAAGAGAAGGGCCAATGTTGGTGAAAGCCTCTGTGCTCAATTCCACCATCTTTTTGACTGATGTTCCCATATAGAAGTTGGGAATGTTCCTATTGAGGAGTGTAAAAGCACAGCAGGAAGCAAAGCCTCTTTGCAGAATGGTTGGTTTTCACCAGGAAATCTGTTTGCAGCTATCAGCATGACGAGCAATATCAAAGTCAGTTAGGTGTTGGTCTGCCAGACACCTTGAAAACAACAGTTCTTCAGAAATAGGGAGGAAGAGTGAACAATGTCAATGAGGAGTGAATTTATCAGCTGATCAAGCAAATAAATATTATTTAGTAGTCAGTCCTGCAAAAGACTCAGGGATGCCTTTAATTTTAAAGCTGATTTTCTTTACAGAAGTAGGTTTTTAATTATATGCAATCTCTGCCTGGAAACTTTGAATTTGTCATTTGCCATGGATCAAAACCTGTCTGAATTTTTGGAGAGACTTCACCAGTCTTGGTGGCTGCTGGAGCTGTCTTCACAGTCACAGCAAGACCAGAACCATCTCTCATGGATATATAAATGTTAAACATTCAAATCGTATCAGGGGGCTTATTCTAGTTTTGGTTTTGTGTTCAGGCTGAAGTAGTTGGAGGGAAACCTCCACAAATCCCTGTTTTATTCTTCTTCCACAAGCAAAGCTTCGCTGCCAAGTTGTTAACAAGGGGCTTCCAAAAAAACAACCCGGGGGAGATCATTCCAACTTTTAGACTGCTTGGCCTGAGCCTTATTAATAAGCGGCTCCTGGAGAGCTTCCTCTGTTCTACCAGGGAATTTCGGCAGCCTGTGAGGCTAACTGTAAATTCCCTAGAAGATATTAGTCCTACTGTTTGTCTGGCCATGCTTAATGCTGAACCTTTTCCTGGGGCCCTCTGAAATTTTCCTCCCCACTGAGGTTTCTGAATGCATGAAGCCATCACAGGAAGCCAGCAGCGTTAATGCCTAGATTGGTTTTTATTTATTGAAACAATTTATTATAATAGCAATAACAACCTTGGCCTGGGGCATTTCCTGGGGAATTAATGGCAGTCTGGGCTGATGCTCCCAGCAGATTGTTAGTCCTCAGGAAACAGGCTCCATAATTGCTGCTGGTTTGGTTGGAAAAACAAAATAAAATGTGTTTCTAATTTTTGGGCAGTTTGAGTGCCTAGAAAATGGTGGCTTTTGTATAGAGGGTTATAAAGAGTATATATCTTTTGTCTGCATGGATTAAATTCAGGCTGGAATCAGTGACATTTTCATCAGTGCTTCCCATCCAGAAAGAGGAATACCAGGAAGGGGAAAGGTAACCCCAGCTAAGGAGATTGACAGCAACTGAATCCTACTAGAAGTTTAGGAGAAAAGCATAGCTCTGAGCTGTCAGCAGCAGCAGTGGAAGAAAAAGCTACACTGATCAAAATCCATGTGTTGATGGGCATTACAGAGTTCAGAGGCACACATGAATGCATATCAAAATTATGTTAACTCCTGTAATGATGTCCATACACTTTTAAAGAGGTGGTTG
>VZRU01018114.1:228798-276255 GCA_013398155.1 Pedionomus torquatus | reverse complement strand
GAAAAGGGAGGGGGGTGGGGGTCATCTGTCGCTCAGGGTTTGGTGGGTTTGGCTGAAACCGCGACAGGGGGGCATGGCATTGTGCTGAAGTCCAATGCATCTTTCTTTGGAAGCATTTTTCTCTGAGATGTCCCACTCCCTCCTGTGTTACTCCTTCGCTAAGTAACCTTTTAGATTCTTTGTCCTATTTCACCCCCAGATTGCCCATCTGTGGCTAGGACCATAGATTGTGGCAGACCACATTCCTGTGGCTGATCTCTCATCCTTCTCTATTTCTCCTAGCTTATTCAGGACCCGTGCTACCTGTTTTTCCCAAGCTGCTGAGGAAACACCATGCTTTTCATGCCACTGGAATGGTTCTTGGCTTCCATTAGCTCATCTGCCATTTTTCTATTGAGCAGCACTTGTTTTGGGGGGTGGAAGGGAAAAAGGATAGCCTGGTTTTAGATTTATTTCCTCTTGAAGGACATTGTTCTGAGCAAAGCTGGATGACTGAAGGAAGGCAAATCCTCATGTTGAAGCTGAACTTGAACAGGGCAAATGCAATCTTGAGGGGGACCTATTTCTGCCAAGGCTTTGTGTCCTTTGCCAAATGCAAACATTGCCACTTTGGCACCTCTGGAGAACTCCAATCACTTCTCCTGAGTAATGAGCTTATGTTTTTGGAGCAAACACTTTCTGAGGACAAATAGTGACAGCAGATGGGAACAAAGTCAAATTTCTTTTTGAGCAATGAGAAAACACCTTTCCCTTTCTATTATGACTTCATGAAGAAATATAAGCTATAATGATGTGATAGAAAGTGGCATTAAATAACCCTGAAATGGGACTTCTAAGTGAAAAGTCATCTTTTACAGTTTCTGGCAGGGCACTGACTTGGCTTCTTTATTTTCTGATTTTGTTTGGAGTCTGCTGTTATTCTGTTTTGTGAATGAAACATAAGCTTCCCTTAGCACTTTTCTGGGGATGCACTGCCATGCTGGAAAAACATCCTTTGGCTTTAAAAAAAGGCAGTAATTTGTATATTCCATTTCTTGCAAAGGTCTTTAAAATCCCCTTTTATGTGGAATGGTCTTTGCCTCATTCTAAGTGTAAAGGGACTGTAGTTTAAATGAATGAATTGTTTAGAAGGAGTAGAAGTAGTTCTTCCTTCTCCAGCTCCTGTTTTTTTGGAGCGCCTAGACCACCCAGGAACAGCAGAGCTCAGAGACATCCAGCACTTTTTTCTGAACTGTTCTTTGTATGAATTGCTTTCCTTTCTGGAAATAGCATGGCACTACTCCAAAGTAACAGACCCAGCAGTATCTGTGAGTATTGGTGTTTCAGCCCATAGCTGTCCTAGGTGTCCAAGTTCCCAGTGTGATCACGGTATCAGTAAAGCATCTCTGCATTTCTGGCATCTTTTAAAAGGGCAATTTAAAAGGAAAAGTTCAAGAGGGTTTGAGCAAATCAACGTGAGTCAGAAATGGTGACTTTGCCTCCAAAACCAAGTCAGGATTTATGTCCTGGAACTGGAAGTGATCTGGCGATGATGTTTGTTTCTGAGAACTTACTAAAAACACAAGAAAAAGTAATTGCTAATGATACAGCCTGATGACTAAGGAACTCACCAGACAGTAATTTCAAAGGATGCTTTTCCTGGGAAGGAACGTTGAATGCTGTTTGACGAGACCCCCTAAAGGTGCCCCTCACAATCCTGGCATACTCTTGAGACTCCTCTCATGCTTCCTTCACTAAAGCAGTATCTCAGCAGTCTTCCCTATCTGGATATATGTCAGTTTACAGTATCAATGATGCTGAATACCTTAGCCTTGTGGACGAGGGGAGGACAAACACCACCAGCACAAGGAGACATGAGGCTGGTGAAACTGAGCCTCTTCCCAGCCCACTTGCTGAGGGCTGGGGTCCATCAGGGTATGGGCTACTGGTCACTGGTGACTCCCTTCTGCTAAATGAAAGGGGACTTACCTCCTGCCCCAAACACATATTCCTACACATCTTATGTCTCTCTCTGTCCCACACGTGGGGGTCATCCAGGAGAGGAAACCTCCTGCTCCCTCTGAGATTGCCTTCTCACCTCCAGCTGTATCTCCTCCCTGGTGACAGGATCACGACTTTCCCTACATGGAGGAAAAGGGCTGACTGCAGTGAACATCAGGGGGGAAGGCTGGAAGGATAAAGATGTGGTAATCATTTGGGGTTCCCAATGAAGAGGAGAGGAGAAGGTGTCAGAATCAAGAGATTTGGGAAACAGAATCTCCTGAATCCAAACACCTCACTCCCCAGGTCTCTCTGCCCAACCTCAAGGCCTTCCAAAATCCCTTCCAACTGTAGTCCTTTGGAGGCTGGTTTGACTGGGGGATGTAGGTCTCAATCTCCAGTAGGCTACATGGTCCTTTTGGATGAAAGCACAAGCCTTAAAAGTTTATTTACAGATGATGACCTACTTTCATCAGTGAAGACTTGGGATTTTTTTGGTGAAGAATAAGTTGTCTCTATCTTCCACATAAGAAATATCTCATTTCTTCTTGTAAACAGCTTAGCGTGGCTGGTGTTGTATGGCCAATTCAGTTTACTAATGGGGAGTGATTTATCACAGACATATTTATACACTGGCTATAAAATATAGTCAGTTTTTCATGATGGAAAAGGGCCATTTGAATGTGAGCTAATTATATTTACTTCCTTATTGTAAATTGTAATTCAAAAGCAAAAGCAGCAGTGACAGCAGACAATGTTTATGCCTCATACACCCACACAGACCTCTTCCAGTGAAAGGATGAAGGAGTAAATCATTTCTGAATGTGTCCAAATTTGATTTGGACCATTTCTAGTTTATATCAGGATACTGAAGTGCCAGAAAAAAACACAGTTTCTGGCTGGTAATCTGGAATGTTTCAATTAAAAATTGCCTAACGGGGATGAGTTGAGAAACACCATCACAACTAACCCTTTTCCACAAATCTTCCTTAAAAAAAAAAAAAACAAACAAAAAACACCCAACAAATAGATGGTTTGCTTAAAAAATTCTTGGCTAATTCTACTACAAAGAGTCAATGAAGATGAAGCTAAAGTCAGGCTGGTCATAAACAAACCTTTTTAAATAATAACAATAATTTGGGGTTGGAAGAAATGAGCATGTGATGGTTTCTAAGTGACTGGGCCATTTTTTAATCAGAGTGGGAGGTTTCTGAATGATGAGCTTCATTCTGGATCAGATGGAAATTCAGAGAAGGCCTTGACATATGTGGTACAAAAATCATATTAGACGGTCTGAAGAGCTCCTACCAGCCATATAATGTATGGCAGTGAAGCCCTTTCCCACACTGCCCTCAGCTAAATGCAGGGGTGTGCTATGGACCACCTACCATTCTGGTAGCAGAGCAACTCAGGAACAGTATAGAGCTATTCAACACCCTCTTCTAGTCAGTGGTTCTGCTCATGGGCTGAGGCTTTTGTCCCTGAGCAGTACCTGGCCCAGTTACTGGAAACTGGCTCCTTATAGAAGCAATCTGTGATTTTCCTTTTACTTTAAGTGGTTGAGGAGCTGAAAGCCCTTGTTACATTTTCTTGGCTTCATGCTGGTGCACTCACTGGGGACCTCCGATGGGACCTGGGCCCTGCCAATCTGGCAAGCACTTGCCAGGGTTTGCAGCCAGTGTTGATGTAGATCTGAAGGGAAAAAAAGACAGTTTGTATTCAAAGCACATCCTGGGGTTGAGAGAAGAAGGAGAGAGGAATGATGGTGGAGAAGGTGATGTGTGTGATGCTTTCTTAGCCATCACTCAGAGTTTAAGATCTCTCCAGCCATTGTTCTCCTTTAAAGGCTCATAAGAGGTAGGTTGCTAGTGAGGGTGCATCCCATTTCCACCAGTCTCTGAAAAAGCCCTCCAGGCTGTTGGGATCAGGCACTCAGAAACTAAGCAAAATCCAGAATGAAGGGCGACAGCCACTTTCAGGTCCCTCAGCGAACAGTATCATCGTTAAGAACATGGTTGCATGCTCCAGTTTTGTGAGTGCAATGTGTAATAGTGAGGTATTTCCTTGCAGATATGATCTCTCAGGCTTTGTTTCCTGAAGCCATGTGACAACTGCCCGTAGAACTCTATCATGGCTTGCAATGACTCCTCCTCCCTCTTTGCAGAGTCATGGGAGCTTTGCAAAGAGTACAGTCATGGCTGTGAAGAAAAAAGCGTGTTGTTTTGATTAGCGTGCTCACCTCAGAAACAGGGACAAAAAACAGGGGAAAAGTAGGGTCAAAATTATCTGTCTACTTTAGTTTGAACATGGTGCCATGCAATGGTATAGTCCAGCGCTCAACCATCATCTAAAGAGGGGTGTGTGTATCACAATGCTCCTTCAGATGTCCAGGGTGCAAGAGTGTCTAGATACAAGAGGGTAGTGAGATACTTAGGTTAAAGTCAGTGGGGTGAAGCAACCATGAGGCTTAAGATAAGTCCCTTTTGGGACTTCTAAATATGGCCTTTATTTATTTAATCAGGGAGAGGTTTTCCCAATTTTACTTAGTTGGAAAACTGTTGTCTAGTGCTCAGATAGGAAGAAATCTGGAGAGATTTCAAGAAGTCTCTAAATTCCCCTTGTGATAAAGGTAAGCGACTTCCTGAATATGTTGATGATGTGGAAGAATGAAATTTTTGATTTCTGAATCTGTTGCTGACCCTAAGGGAAAAACAGAAACAGAGGTGCACTGTTATGTAAAATAAAACTAAGGACAAAAAAAGTTTAAAAAATTAGTAGGGCTCCCATTTCTATGTATGAAATATTAATGAACTTAAGGTCTGGGAAGGAGATTTGGATTCATTAGCTCAATGCAGGGCACTAATATTGCTTTAGTCATTTGTCTCAGAATCAGCTGTCTCTTCTGAGAGAGAAGTCTTTGCAGCATGATTTATAATTGCATACTTCTGAGGGCAAGGTTTCCTTGGTTATGATTTTTTTTTTTCATCTCTCAGTGTCAATGCTGCATACCGTGTGGTTCTAGCATCATATTTTATCTTTGCTTTTATTCATAGGATGGCTGTGGCAATAAAAAATAATTCCCTTGCTGATGTGTGTGTGGTGCTTGTACTTCTATTGGTGTATTCATCCTGTTTCAAAGGGCACATTGTCCTTCATTGCCTTATAACTGCAGAGGCAAAAAAACTTAATGGTGTTGTGTATTTTGAGCCACCAATGGGCCTGTGGCAAAGATGCTTTATAAACATGACACAGTGCATGGTGCAACTATGAAACTAATGAGTGTCCATGATTTTGCAGCCATCCAATTGTTTTGTGGCTCATGCAAGACAGATTTCCCTGAGAATCAATGAACATTTTGGTACCTTTTATCTCCAAAGTCCTTGCCTTGATCACCTGTATAGAAGTTAATCCTCTGGTCTTTTTACATGTGAAACTCTCTAGCACTGAAGATTTCAGTATCTCAAATGCAGCCCAGTCTTTGCTCACTCCCAGAGTCTGGCATTTGCTTTTCTTTTCCTCACTGAGAGCTGAGGTGAGAAATTAATATTGAAGTTGTAGGGGTCTGAGCACAACCCATCTCTTGCTATGACTGCTTAAGCCTTTCATTCACAGAAGTATGAAGCATTTTCAATATCTTGGTTTCTGGCCAAGAGAGTACTTGTTTATCCCTTACAGAACAGCTGGAAAAGTAGAAGCACACCAAGAAGTGTATACATATGTGCACGCAAGCATACAAAAATGAACGTGCTCAGTTCTTTATCCTAATGACCAGGCACTCCTTTGGAAAACAGGCACCACACATGCAAAGACAATAATATATTAATTTTATTTTATGGAGACTTATTTCAAAGAATTGTATGGAATTTTTGCATTTTTATATAAACTCTACTTGAAGATTTTGTATCCACCACTGGAAAGCTGCAAAGTTTAGTATGAGTTTAACACCAAAATTCAAGAAAACTGTAATTTTGGGTAGGGCAGTTCTGATGGAGCAAGCCTGTGTGTCTCAGCATCTTTTGGGGCAGCACTGAACTTTTGGGGCTGTTGAAATTTTTAAGGGGCAGGTTTTGGCCACATAAAACTGCAGCTCTTGAGAATGTGACCCTGCATTTGTAGAATTACACTTTTAAAAGTATATCCAAATCAGGACCTGACCGCTGATCTAGCTATCTGCCACCTCCATGTTTAACATTGTAGTCTTCCCAATGACTCTTTTGTCATTGTTCATTCACCTGTCTTTGCCATTTGCTTATGAATTTCAGGCTTAACCCTCCCAAAGTGTATGCTGGTATGCGCAAACACTTCTTCATTCAGGTAAAGCACATATTTCTTTTGAATAAAGAAGGACAGATGGCAGAGTCTGATTTCCACTTAATGCTCCATTTTTACATAATGTTAATTTTAGTTGTTGATGTTTTGTCTGTCTTATGAATGTGTACATAAGAGGTGAAGAAGGTCCTTGTAATTGATATATTAATTAAAAGCAAATGAACTACAGAGAAGCTTCTACATTGGCCTGTTATAAGATGCAATAGCACTGGCTTCAGTAGATTTAGGCTGATTTAGCTTGTACAAGGGAGACGGGAACAAATAAATACATCAATGAAATCAGCTAAAACCTCATTGCAATGACTGAATCTGCAGGAATGAAAAGTATAGTCTTCTGGTTTCACTAAAGAAAAACCCACCTCTATGTCTGCAGCAGACCTAGTTTTCTCAGATACCTTATGTACAGAATAACACTATGGGTCTATGAGACTCACTTGTGGCCCTGCAAACAGCAGGCAGGGATATGACTAGCACCTCACCAGCCTGTACAAACGAGGGTAGCAAGTAGTATCTGTCTATAGCAGCCTTTGGGAAGCTGGAGATAACTGATTTTGATACCTTTGTCCTGTACTATCTCAACAAAACAAAGTTTGGATGCAGGTGAAGCTTCTCCTTGGTCACCTGCAGTTCCTGGGACTCGATTCTGATCAGATCCACTTACTGGTGTTAGGTGAGAGAGGCAGTGCTCAGCAGCAGGCTGCTTAGTAGAATATTTCAGGGTTGGTATTCAGTGCTTGAAATAACCATTATGCTGTATATTCTCTTTCCTGGTGTCCCATTAGAGCTGCAAGACGTAGATAGATATTATAAGACTCAGCACTAGTGATTCTGGGATTGATTCATTTGGGAGCTGATTGCTTGGTTCTGGTAGTAGATAGGCTCTGGCTGAAACACATCCTCCAAGTCTTACTCGTGAGCAGCAAGCTGATCTCCAGATGTCATCGGTACATTCCTGCAGCTCTGTCCCACATCTGGGCTCTGTCTGCCCACGTCTGCTGTCAGCTCGATATCACCGTCTTCTCACAACGAAGCTTGAAGCTGGGCAGGCTGCATACCAGTAACCGGCTGCTGAAAAATTAATCCACTCTGACAAATTAACAAAAAGAAGCTTTGGATCCTTCCCAGAGCTGCGTTGAAAACACTATTTGAGCTAGGCAATGTCAGCTCTCCAGTGTTAATCATAACCAGAAAAACATGGCATGGCTATCATTAAGTTAGGCTGGTTTCCTGAGAGTTTTCCCATAAACTCTGCTCCAGCTTTTCCAAAGGCAAAGCCATATACACAACTTAATGCTCATTTCCTTGCGTGCAACAAGGTGTTTTTAATGATTATCTTGAGCTTTGGGGGAGAAAATCTTTCAAAGGCAGAAGCATAAAAACAGAACCAAGGAATCAGGGGCACTAATAAAGAGATCAGTGCTTTTGTTTAGACTGAAAGAAGGGAACTGCTCTGAATAGTAACCTTGAAACTGAGGTGGCACAGGGAAAAGAATTTGCCACAGAGTTACTCCCACTCTGGAACTATTCAGCCAGAGTGCATCAGGATTAAGTTTTGGCTTGGAGCAGACTGTTGGAAAGTTCTCATTGTTTTTCCCACTTGTGAAGCATATAGAATGTGTACTTCAGGCATTGCAATACCTAATTCTTAGTTAAATAAACTAGGTACATTCATAGCCCTGAGTAGGAGTCTAGGGTTTTTAACACAATAACCATCGCCTCCTCATCTCTTTACTCTTACTCTAGGGCTCCATGTTCAAAACTCAGTTTATATACTCTGAGGGTTGGCCTGCCCGCTGTCTGGGGTGGGCCAGACTGTGGCACCATCCAGCGAGACCTCAGACTGAAAAGAAGCTAGTTGTTATGGTCCTTTCCCTGTTGCACCGTGCTATGCTCATGTGTGTACAAATCACAGAATTGTAGAATCATTTAGACTGGAAAAGACCTTTAAGACCAACAAGTCCAGCCACAAATTTAACACTTGCCAAGTCCACTAATAAACGATGTCACGCCTACACATCTTTTAAACACTTGCAGGGATGGTGGCTCCACCACTTCCCTGGGCAGCCTGTTCCAATGTTTGACAACAATTTCAGAGAGGAAAAGTTTCCTAATGCCCAATCTAAACCTTCTCTGGTGTAACTTGAGGCCATTTCCTCTCATCCTCCTCATCATTACTAGTTACTTGGGAAAAGATAATGACACCCACCTCGCTACAACCTCCTTTCACATAAGAACAAACACAAAGCACCGCTAGACCCAACCCACTGTCTTGAGACCACAGTGTGATACCGCTCCCAAGCAAGCACAATGAGGCTTTGAAAACAAACAGCTCGTCTTGCAGATAGGAATGCAGGTACTAGGCAAAATTATCTTGTGCCTTGGGCTGGATTTTGTAGAAGGCTCAGTGTGGTAGCTAAGGTCAGAAGATACACTGACTTGGGCCCTGCTGACAAAACAAAGAAATGTATGGTTAAAGATGTTGTTGGGTTTCAAGCAAGAGTTGGGGCTCTAGGCATGTTGGATGTGTCGAAGGGTGGTCATATTTTTACATTTTTGGAGAGGAATAGTCACAGTGTAAGAATAGTATGGTCTTTGGATAGTTCATCTGAGTGTAACTGAATCTTGGCAGAGTGTTGTGAAGGAAATGTTCAATTATTAGACATGGCGCACCTAAGGGTGGGATCCATCTGCCCTAAGTTAGGCCAAGAATAAGACATTAAAATGTGAGTTAGTCCTTGGTGGCTTTGTCAACATATAAAATTCAGAACCTCTGGAAGGTATTCGGGTCATCCTGAGATAGGCATCTAAGGCAGAACAGAAGACATTAGCAATTAAACTATTCATCCTCAATATAGGAACATTTTTCCAATTCTCATTTGGCTTGGTTGTGAGTCTGTCCACACAGAAGGGAGATCCTGGGTGCTGTAGCGTGCTCTAAGGCAAGTGTCTCTAGGTCACCTCCACGTAAGGTTTTCTGCCCATATATCCACAGTCATTCTTTCATAGCTTTGGTAGTTGGACACCTCTCCACCCTCAAATCTCAGGGCCACATCCTAAACAAGTAGGGTGTAATATTATTCTCTTCTTATGCATCTGTGTTCATAAACTGAGCATTCAACATAGCAGAAGTAGTGGCATAACATAGCCACACAAGAACATGGCTCCGTCAACATATAAAAGTCAGAATCTCTTGAAAGTATTCAGGTCATCCTGAAGTAGGCATCTAAGGCAGAACAGAAGACATTAGCAATTAAACTATTCATCCTCAATATAGGAACATTTTTCCAATTCTCATTTGGCTTGGTTGTGAGTCTTGGTTACCAGCTTCTAGGGGCCACTCACACCTTTTCTCATCCTATGGGGTCTGGAGCAATGTGTTTCCCATGTCCTTCATGGTGGCACAGAGCATAAGCAGGGCAATGTCTCTTTTGGACCTATAGACTTCAGAGACTTCAAGGTCTGGGTTGCCCCTGATCTAAGTACTTGAAGACTGCAATGTCTCAGTGGTTTTCCTTAGGGTTAAGGGGGAAAATCTGAGGCTCTGGAGAACTTGAGATGGAGGTGGTTCAGAGACAGCCTTGGTGGATCCTGAGGACTGCAGAACACTTAAATATTCAGAGCAAGAATCTACTTCTCCATGCATCTCTAGACCTCCTTTACATCACTTTCTGTAGCGTGTTACCCCAGAGGACAGTGAATCCATTGCCTTTGACAAATGCTGTATTTACATGAATATTTTAGCACACAAAAGAGAAAAAAATCCTGCATAGTTGTTGCACTGAATCACCGGGCTGGTGTAGCAGCATGGAGTTTCTACATGAGCGACATGATTCATTTTGAGTAAATGAAGCTACATTTCTGATCAGATTTGGTTTTCTCTGTAGCTCACTTTCTTTGCCATTTAGCGCTAAGAGCAACTTTATCCTGCAGGAGAGACTCAGACTGCACTCTCTTCACAAGACTCTCTTTTGGTTCATCTTTTAGCCATCTGATTTTTAATTTTTTTTTTTTTTTTTTAAGTTTAGAAAATGAAGAAAAGCTGTAAAAAACCCCAAAACAGCAACGTCAAAAAAAAGTGTTAAAGCACAAATGTCCGGATGAGAAAGCACAGCTTGTGTGTCTGTGTTGAGAAGCAGTTTAAGGTTAGACAGCTGCCTAGTAATAGGTTGTGTCTGGACACAAAATGCCAGTTTTCACCAGTAAGCCTCAAGAAGAGCCAAAGTATGAATGTTTTAGGGTCTAGTATAAATCATGCATTTTATTTCCAGGTGCTTCTAGTCCTGAAAACAGATCTTTCCCCTGCTTTGGGAAAGAAACAAAACAAGACAAAACAAAACCCCAGAACATTCCTGTGGAGATTAAAAAAATCAGAGTCTTTTATGAAAAAGAAAAAAAAAAAAAGTTGTGGGAAAAACTTACTAATTTTGATGAGCTCTGGCACTGGAAATTCATAGCTCATTTTATCTAATGGACAGAAAATATTTCACCTTTGGAGGACTTCTTGGCTCTCAGTGCTAGCCTCTTCTGAGTTACCTGTGAGCAAATAGCCTTATTTCTTGTGCCAAAAAGACAGGCTTGCACTGAAACCTGTGGTGTAAAATGAGTTTTCTTCCAGGCAAATCCTTTCTTTGTGGCAAACAGGGAGGTGAAGCACCTTTTCCCACCTTCCCAGCAGCGCTGACCACCCCTCATCACCACCACGGCTCCCTCCTCAGCATCTCTGTTACATCAAGGACCTCTTGAACAGTCTCCTTGTA
Source organism: Pedionomus torquatus (assembly GCA_013398155.1). Lineage (NCBI taxonomy): Eukaryota > Metazoa > Chordata > Aves > Charadriiformes > Pedionomidae > Pedionomus > Pedionomus torquatus. The sequence goes on along the minus strand of VZRU01018114.1, from coordinate 265,189 downwards.
TTCTAGGTTTGCCGTTAGCATCCATCTACACTCACAAATAAAATGGGTGAGGAGCTGCCTTTGGCTCAGATGTGAATTTGTGCAATTTATTTATAATTAATCCCTCTAATCCCCAAACCAGGATGGTTGCATCCAAACTGCCTACTGGGCCCTGTGCTAACCTGTGAGTCCTGCCCATGCACCGCGAGTTGGCCCAGGACTGGTGAGTGCCAAGGGGGATGCAAATAACATAACGGTGTGGATGGTTGTGTGATACTTTTTGGACACGTGTCCTTGTTTCATTTAGTTCACTGGTGTAGGTATAGACCATGAGTCCTAACAGGTCCAGGGGCAAGTTCAAAGCAGCATAACTGCTCTGGGTGTTCATATACAGTTGAAGGACTGACTGTTATGACTGGGTAGTCTCTCAGCAGGAAGGTGGACCCAGGCCCTCCTTCCCCTTGAAGGACCTGCATGTCAGGCTAAGGCAGCAGCCGCATGGCTGACTCTCCATTGTTGGGCTTCTTCAGTGACCTGGCAAATCGAGTGTGACTCGGATCATCTTTTTTACCACCAGACAATGCAGGGAGGAAATCGCAACCAGATGGGAACGGATGGGGAGAAATTCCCACGTCTTGGTTTCTCCAGCCACTTACAGTGACAAGCAGAGAGGAGGTGATATGATGAGGAGCCATCTGCAGAATGAGCAGATATGGAAGAGAAGGGCAGGATAAGCCCCAGACGAGGTTCAGCTTAATCCCCAGAGGGTAAAGCTCCTACAGTTTGGAGCATTGGGAATACATTTAGCTGTGAAAGTGTTTAAATGAGTTAATCGTGGTTAAGCTGCTTGTTTAGAATTCCAAATCTTTTCACTAAAAAGCAGATCAAGTTAATCCAAATCAATTTCTTAAATCCATTTTTATTCAGATTATCAAACTTTAGGGCACATTAACTGTTCTTTAGTACATATGTGCAGGCTACATGGCAGCTCTCTTGTTAAATCTTTTAAGCATCTGGATTGAGGGATAAAGAGGCATTTACATTACATGAACATTTATCTCTCTCCTTCCACATTTCCTCTTTTTTGGGGTTGGTTTTATATGTAGTTATGAGGAAGGCCCTTGCACTTGATCTTTTGGAGGTGTTTTTGTCAAAGGAGGGATGAATCACCTCCATTTAAAGAAGCTCTGAATTATATAAATCTGTAACCCACGTCAAGTTTCATATTTAAAACCAGAGAGAGATACTGCAAGGCAAGTAATCCTGTTGAGCTGAGAACAAGTACTCAAACCCAGACTATTTTAGTCCTATAAACTAGGGAGGCAGGACTAAAAATTTCTTCATTAGGTAATAGGTTTAACTAACTTATTTAAAAGATAATGTTCAGACATACTAAGCAATGCAAAGCTCCCGTTTGCAGGGGCCTCATGAATAAGTAAAGCATATTAAAATACAATGGACAGGAATTTCTAAGTTTGTTCTAAGCTGAATTAAGTGATTGCCAATAAATTAATGAATGTGGCTGTCAGTGCTCATTTGGGAACTGAATTATGCCTAGAAAACAACCAAAGCAAATCACAAACACGCATGTCCCAAAATAAGCATCTGCAAGATGTCTACATTAGCCTTACCATTACGGATTTAACCTGAAGGGATTTTTCAAACCAGAAGGGACCACTAGATCATTCACTTAACAATCTGCATAACTCATAGTGTAGCATTACACTGAGTGATTCCTGTCTTGAGTCTGCAGACACTGGCTGAGCCAAAGCAAGTGGAGGAGAGAAAGAGGAATATTTGCAATGGCTTGGATGGGACTAGAGAGCTGAAAACTTGAACAGTGGAGAGAGATGAAAGGCGAGGCTTCAGATCAGCATCCAAAGGTCAATCACCATATGTTTGTTTAAGGTCTAAGGTGCAGCAATTGACCTGGAAAACAGTGAGGAAGGCATGTCTGTCTCTGGCCATCAGTCACATCACTTGGGCAACTATGTTTTCCCATTTTTGACTTACTGCTGGAGAGCCAATTCCTTTCCCATGAGCCATCAAATGGGAGCAGTAAATCTGAATTGCTTCTGGGCTCAATTGACAACCACATGCCAGGAGAGGGAAATCCTCATAAGTTCCCTTTCACCAGAGTTGCATAGTCCAAATAACTAGAAATTAAAATTAAGGATGGGCCTCCACCAAAGTCCAGACTAGGATCTAAGTTCCTCCAAAAAATGGGAGGTTTTGGAGGCAGGCTGAGCCAGACATGTAAGATGTGAACATATCAGAAAAAATATTCTGGATGCCTGCCTTGGAAAAACACTAATGGGACTGGAAAAATCCAGCTGTTTCCCAGGATGTCCCTGCAAATGTATCTTAGAAATACCCCATCAGCTGCTTCTTTTTCTTGGGAGTCCCCTTTCTGCTCTGTTCCTCCCTGAAGGTCTTCATAGATGGCTGAGAAGGAATGAGGCTGTTTGGTGTTGTAGATACCAGTCTGAGGCTCAAGGTCAAACCATTAAACTAAATCATCAAGCAGCAGATCTCTCCTCTTCGTCACTCATCTTATTTGATTATGCTGGATGTTTAGTTGAAAACCACAAATGAAACATGGAGATTAAAAAAAAAAAAGGCAGAAAATAGACATTTTTGCCAAGGCAGAAATTAGGGAGATCTGGATCTGTTGATTGGTTTCTTCTGACTGTTTTTTTGGAAAATAATTGGAGACAGTTCCCTTACTCTTGCGATATGTAGGTGGTCCAAATGAGATCCAGCTGCTATTGGTGCCAGACTGGTATCCTGATTAGTTTTGTCCCTGCCTGAGAAAAGAAGGGGTCTGGGAGCTACAGGGGGGTGTCCGGCACAATAATCCTGGGTCCTCAGTTTATTGCACTACTGCGTGGCTCTGAATAGGACCCTGCGGTGGGAGACAGCCTCCACGCAGGGACACCAGCAACCTAAATAGCCAAGGCAGCCAAAACCAGGAGACAGTCATTCCTGTCCTATAGACAGGGAAGGGAGACCCATAAGATGAATACAAAGGATCCAAATGACTGGGAGGACTCAGAAAGCCAGAGACCCACATTCCCACTGAAAACCAACATCTGATTCCCCACCGGCATGTGTAGAAACCCATTGCCTAAGTGTTACAGAAGGGTAATGTGCTGAAAGACACCCTGACCTGAGTTAGCTGAGAGTCCTGGCCCTGTGCCCTAATTACAGGGTCGCTGTCTGCTGTTTGGGTAGGACCCACTTCTCTGGGTACACAAACTCCTTGCAACAGATGCTTAGACACAGGCGTGCTGATACGCAGGTGCACATCAGCTTAAACCTTTCACCCCTGCTCAGCTTCAGTCTCTTATGATACTAAACCTCCTCAAGGTCCTTGCTTACTAGCAAGTTTTGTTTTTTTTTTTTTTTTTTTTCCCTGTAAGAACCTTCTGTTCAGTGTTTTGTCCTCTGGAGCTGCCGTCCTGCAGCACTGATTCTGTTTAATTTCAAAAGCCAGCTAAGAAATATCTCCCTGGTCTCCTGTTTATGCCTAAGACAATTTATTAAGTTATGCTTCAAACATTTCAGATCACAGTTGGGCTGCAAAGCATTACACAAAGTAAGAGCTTTTTGCTCACTGAGTGCACAAGATGTTTCCTTGCTTTCAGGATTCTTTGTGCTGTTTGGTGTGTCTCTCGCTTGGTTTATACTGATGGGCAAATATCCTGGTTCTTTTATTTTGATGTATATTGTTTCCTGGACCAACCCCATATTTTATCTCCATAACAGGAGAGTGGGTGGAAGCACAGAAACTGACAAAATCTCCCACTGCTACTGTTGCATTTCTGAGATGTTTTCTTCAGTTTAAGATTATTTTTCTTTTTTTTATATGTTGGGGTTAGGAATCCAGGTTTAGTGCCACACCATCTGATATTGAAGAAGCCCTGGCTGGAGGTTGGTTTGCTTAGAGACACGAGGATTCCTCAATGGAGGTGTCACTGAAGTTCATGGCTACATCCAGTGCGCTGGGATCATTTGTTTTTATGGGCATGTGTTTTTATGGCAGGGAACTCACGAGTATGTGTCGAAATTTTCTGTCTTGGGGTTTGTGTTGGGAATTGGAGAATCCTTCCCCGAGTGCTAGACAGCTTGCACTGGGATGTCTGCAGAGGATTTGTCCCTCCCTGTGATGATCCCCCTTGAGCAGACATTTTGACCACTCATCCGGCAGTACTTGAACATCCCTGGCATCATGAAATCCTGGCTTTTAGGGTAAAACAGCAGTAAATTCAGCTTGCTTTGAACACAAGGTTGTGAAGCAGGTTGGCTGTGCAGGAGGACAGACAGCATGGGGTGGCAGAATTGTCTGCTAGCCTTATCATCTGGCCTTGGTCACACTGCTTTGGCATAGGTTGCTCCAAGCAAACTGTGGAGTGGAAGCCAAAATACGTACAGTTTCTTGAGGCTGCCCTCAAATTTAGATGCACCACATGCTTGTAAACATCTGCTTTGTTTGCAAGCAACATGCATCCCCCTAATCTTGCCTTGCCCACCCAGGCTCAGGGGGTCATGTCCAAATATCCTTGCTGTGTGGGGGGAGGACAGTGCATGCAAGCTGTCTCCAGACCTGGTGGCATTTCCACAGGCTGCCTTTTCAGAGCTGATGAAGTTTGCATTGCTTTTCTGGTGGGAATAAGAAGGGAAGGAGAGGCAAGTCAGGCTGCCATATGGAGATGTGTAATCCTAAACATGTGCACTGCTTCTTCTAGTTATTCACTGGAGAGCAGAAATGTCGTGCTCCTTGTGAGCAGGGGCAGGAGGGGCCCCACATCTGAAATGGAAGCAGAGCCAGGGACCATAATGGAGTCCAGAAGACGAACTTCCGTGAATCAAAGGCACGCATGTTTATTTACAGTACAGTCAGCAGTGGGGAAGCCGCCCCAACAAGCTCATAAACATATTTACAGGGATTTCACAGCAAGGTTTGTAAGAAACAATAAAGCAATCACTCAGCACCTCTGCTTAGGAGCTCTTTATAGCATGGAGTCTTACCCAGAATCACTAGATGCTGGCTGAGTCACTCTTTAAAAGGCCCCCGACCCAGCCTGCTTCGTCGAGGTTTATTGCTTTTCTCTCCCAGAAGTTTTCCGAATTCCCTCTGCTCCTGTAATGACCTGATTTGTTCTTTAACCCATCTGGGGCCAGGCTAACTCGGCTGTCCTTCCGTCTACAGGGGGTGGACAAGTAGCCACCTGCCTACATGCACCATCTTTGATGTTCCATGTTTTGGCAGATACATGGGAACCACGGCCAGACTGGGTGCCAATGCTCCTGTAATCAGCTGCTTTCCAAGCACCAGCACTCACTTGAGGAAGCCCGAGCAAACCCCAGCTGTCCTTCCAAAGCCTGTAAATTCAAGGCATTTGGTCTTTGTGTTGGTGCTTTACCAAACATGTTATACCCACAGCATATTACCCCCACCTCCAGGCCCGACAAAGGAACCAGATTTGGCTATTCTAGTCAGGTTTTCCAGTTCAGGGGATGCTTTTGCTCTTCATTAGTTATTTTTCTGTCTCTGGGAACCACTCTGGAGCGTGAGGCCATGCCAGATGCATTGACAGTGAAGGAAGCAGATAGCAGAGCCCTGTCTGCTGTGGTGGGAGGCTCTGGTGGGCTGTTGGAGGGGGGATGACACTTACAGCCCATCCAGCATGACCTTGAGTCTGTGCCAGGTAGATGATGCTCTTTCTTCCCACATGCTGGGTGGTCAGGCACCCTCCAGAGAGGCTCAGTATCTCTTTTAAGTCATGCTGCTCCATGTCTAACTTGTAGACTCTTTGAAGCCTCTTTCAAAGCTCCCACCTTTCCCAGACCCTGTACTGGAAACCTCATCACCTACACTAAGTCTTTTGGAGTCTGAAGAGATCTCCAGGCCTGAGGAGAAGAGTGGCGGAATGAGGAGAGAAGAGACAGGAGCTCTGTCCCTTTGCAGCCACAGGTTTGTTGGAAAGTTTACAAGTAATCACATTTTTTTGAATTTGCAAGGAAATCACAGAGCTGCCACCATTGCAGAAGCTGTGGTTGTCACCCCAGATCCTCCTGGCAGTCTTCAAAGAGGGGAACTGGCAATCTCCTTTGAAACACTGGAAAAAACTACCCAGGACTTGGCATTGCAGTTCCAAATAGTGGCAGGAAGAATGGATTAAAACAATGCAGAAGCTTGAAGGAAGTGAAGAAGAAGAACTGAAGGGATTCTTTCCTTTCTCCTCTATCCACCCCTGAGCTGCTGGCCATCTAAGCACATACTGTACTGTCCTCTTGGCTCAGCCAGAAACTTCTGCTACATCATGAGGACTGGTGCATGATTCTCCTCCCTCTGGTAGGGCACATAGTTGAAAGGGGCTGTGGTATTTTTAGGAAAGAGCACAAATGTACATGGGAAGGGTCATGACATGAGTTGGCCTGTGAAACAGCAGCTGTTTCTCAAGACGTCATGTAAGAGGGCTGGCGGTCCAGAGGAGGAACACTGCCAGGCTCTGGCATGGATGAAACCCCTGGGGAAGGGCTGGGCTCTCTGCTGTCTTTGAGGACAAGTGTTCAGGATGAAAACAAACTAAAGGGTTGAAGAGGTTCCAAGCAAAAGGCAAGCTGTAACCTCCTCCTTTATTAAAACAATTCAGTGCCCCAATTTATTTGCTTTCCTAAAGCGTCCAGCTGGTAGCATTACCTTCCCAGAGCTTACAAAAGAGTGTTTGAGAGTGAAGGGGAAGAAATTATTCTGGCCAAGCTTGTTATTCTGACTGGAAGTTTGGGGGATTATTGGGTGAGTCCTCAGTTTCTCATGTTGGATGTTGCTACTTTTCCCTTTTTGGACAAGAACATAGTGGTAGTAATGCTTGCAGGTAAGGTGGGAAGCAGAGCAGAGAAAGAGTGGTTAAGTGGCTCCAGGTGGTCTCTCAAATAAGAACATGCCTAGCTTTGTAAACCATTGCCTTGCTGGGGGGTTGGGTTGAAGCTCAAGGTAGTTTCTTCCAGCATTCTTCTTTCTCAGGAAAGTCAGCATATGCCATACCTGATCCTGAACAGCCATCTCACAGGCAGTGAAGCCAGTGAACTCAAAGTCAAGGACTGAGGGCAGGCTGGAGTCCTCCTTCATATAGAGACAGCTCAGCATGTTGGAGGCCAACATCAATGTATTTGCTGTCTCATTAACCTTGGTGACCTGTTGCTTCCAGTCACCTTGAAGTCACCTTTAACTCTCAAACTTCTCATCCATGACTTCTGCAGTTTTAAAGTGACTTGGTAGCAGGCAGTGGGTCTGGGTTCCTCTGAATCGCTAGCTGTGCAACTGCAGCTGTTCAGGGCTTTTAAGACTCAACTTATTGCAAGCCACTGGACTACCAGTCTGGGATGGCCAGAGCAGTAGCAAGCTTGGGTTTCTAAACACAGATTGTGTCTCTCGTGCTTCATGTGTGTTAGTGATGTGCAACGTCCTTGAGGGATTTTTTGATGCTGTATTTTGGTGGCTGTTATTCTAGTTTTTATCTAACAGTTCTTACATGACAACTAACTTGTGTGACACCACATATGGAAAAGTTTGGGGCATACAAAAATCGGCTCTATGTAGAAGATCCTTTTTGATCTTGGTCTCAGGGTTTGAGGGCATCTTGGGAGGTGGGTGTCCTGCATATGTGGTTCCTAGTTTCTAAGTATCTAAGCAATCTGAGCAAACTCCTAGTAAATCATTGGTAAAATACTATTGGAGCCACATCTTGTTCTCACAGTTGAATTCAGATGCACGTAAATAAGTTAAATGTGTCAGGAGTACTGAGATGGACATTTATTACAAGCAACTGTCTAACACGTCATATGAATGCAAGGCTTTCAGGAAGGTAATTTCCTATTAAATCCTCCTGAAGCTGTCTGAAGGATTATCAGTATTAGGAAATGGTACAGTCATGTTTGAAGAATGTCCTGAAATCCAGTTTTTTTTTTTTTTTTTTTTTTTAATGTTGCCTTTATTTTGAATTATTACTGATATGTTTGATTTAGAGGTTTTTCTTCTGTTTTCCTGTTAGTGTTTCCCATGTTTTCCTGCATGATTTTTTCATTGGTTGGGTGCCAGTGATGTGAGGAGTAATAAAAACAAAACCCCAAATGAAATGCCTCTGTGTTACTGATGTGAAGTGTATCAGGGAGTCTTAGCTTCAAAACCATTCAAAGGGAAGAAACTTGGGTAATTTCTATTCCATTATGAAATTTAGAGCATTGTATTTTCAGGCCGGGGGGGACTGAAAAAAAAAAAAAAGAAAGGAAATGGTGAGAGATTTTGCTAGAGAAAAATGTCTTGTCAGCTGCTCCACCTTCTCCTAAGGTTTCAGTTCAGTTCTGAATGAGGAATCATCTTCTATTGAGTGTCTCCAATCAAGGATTTCCTTGCCCACATTTCCTTTAGGTTTGAGAGCTGCTAAAAAGACAGTGCTGTATGTTCTGTTGAACCAGAGGTTCACATCTTGCAATATTTTTTTAAAGGTCTCTTTTTTTCACTCTGAGAACTCTTGAAAATATTTTAGGAGCAAGAAGACATTTGGCCAAGCAGCCGAATACACATGGTTATGTGGAGGCTGTGACCCCTCAGGTAGCAACTCATTCGCTCTGGGGTTGTATGAACTGTGATTTAAATGGGAAAAATAAAAACACAACCAAACCAAACCACCACAACTTGCTTCCCAAGGTCCGCTGAGGCAATGATATGTCCTCTCTCTTCCCTTGGAATGAGAGTGCAAGCAAGGCAAAGGTGAGAGAATACATTCCCTCCCTGTGTGGCTCTTCTGTAGGGGAAAAGAATAATTGTTGCCTAAATTCAGTTTAATCTGCACTCCGACCCTCTGTCCTAGGTTTTGCTCTGCATCAGCCAACCATAAAACCCTGAAGAGCAGGGAAATAAGTTATTCTTGGCCTTGGAATTGCCTAGTCTTTTAGGTGAGGTGTTTTGCAGATGATGGTGCAATAAGGGAAAGCGGGGGAACTGGCTGAGCTGCTCCTGGCCAGCTGTGGAGCTGGTGGTGCTGAGGTCTGGAGGGCACTGGTGTTAATGGGCTGTAGCACATAGGAAGTGAGCAGGGTGAGTGATAAGGTCTGGATCTGGGGTTTGGCAATTCCCTCAGGTGCCTGCAAGATCCAATGTTTCTGCCTGAGCTGTTAAAGGGTCTACTGCAGAAGACATGAATAAAACCATCTGGTTTTTCCTCTTGCTGCAGCAAATTCAATATTAAGGAACCACAGGGGTTCCAGTTGGGTTCAAAACAGCCTCTTTGCTAATGTATACCACATGAAGTAGCCATATCTAACTGGCTTCCTCTGGCAGCCTGTTGGTGGCTTTGGGGACATACCAGACAAGGAGGACTGTAGTGTGTGACAGGCTACTAAGTAAGACCAGTATGTTGTACCAGCCTGAGAAGTTATGGGTTGTGTAGCCCTGTGCAAATTCACTAAATTCTTTGGGTAAAATTCATGTCTGGAGCTCTTCTCTCTTCTTTCCATCAGAAGAGAGAGCCTGTGACATCTTACTTGCTCATGGTCAAGGAAACAAGGTACCACCTGGGAAATCCATTTCCACGTTTGACTATCAGGGCTAGAAAGATGAGAAAGGGAGTGCTCTATTTTTTGGTCTGCCATGTCAAGCAGACCACAAGTGACTGTGTTTTGCCTCCTTTATTTTAAAAAATAAAGAAAAAGGAAGAAATTGGCCTGAGGTGCCTGACTTTTTGACTGCAGGAAGCAGTACATCTGTTGGCGTGTTTTTTTCCATGTGCCAATATGGTTCCTTCCACGTGCTGCCAACCTTAGCTGGTCCCCACTGGTGGCATTGTCACAGCGTGTGCAACCCCCTAGAGCCATTTTTCATGTTTGTGTGCCTGCTGCAACAGCATTTTCTGCCTCTGAGTTGTTGTCTTGTCATCTTTCTCCTTCTCCTTGGAACACCCAAATAGAAAATCCTCCAGAGCTGCTGCTCATGGAAATCCACTGTGCCCCATGTAATAGATGGCTCCTGACCAGCTTACAGAATAAAAGCTGCTCGAGAGGAAAGTCTGCTCTCAGATGCATAAATGTGGATTATCTGCAGTCCAGAGGGAATAGAAAGCTGTTGCTCAGTGTTGTGCGTCACGACACCACCACCCCACCCCCCAGAAACCATCCTAGAGACCCAGAGGTGCAAAGCATGGAAACCACTGCTGCAGTGAAAAGACACCAAGCAGATTAGGAAAATATTAGAAAATATCAAAATCCAGTGCTTAAAGGGAGGCACCGAGACCCATGTGCTGGTGTTTAAATGAATGTGATTTGACAGTGAAAGGTATTGAGCATCCAAAGTGGATGAAAGATGAGGAAATAAAACTGATGTGCAGATTCATACAGACCCATATACCTACTTGAATGCTCTCTTATCTGCTAAATCACAGCTTCTATTACAAGAGAATTATTGTCCTTCTACTTAATGCATGTTAATCAACACAGCAAATTACTCAGTTCCCCCAGGTCTTATTAAGAGCTAACAGCAATTTTCAGCAAGTTACCAGATTGCAAAGGCTACAACTTCAACAGAATATGTGAGAAACAATTTCCTAGCTTATATAGAGTAATATCTTATGATTTCACTTAGGTTATACCTACTGCATTAGCTTGTTTAGTTCAGTAGTTTGACAAATAAATTCCCCTGCTTGGTGATCCAGGGTGGGCACTGAGAAGTAGGGAACACAAAAACGTGTGAACTCTAGTTAAAAGTGAGAATCTTCCAGCTCGTCCTGGGCTTTTTACCAACTTAGTGATTTAAGAAAGTCAGTCACTCTTTGTGGGTTTTAGATTCAGCAAGAATTGCTAACTACACTTCTAAAGCGATGCATTAAAACAGATACCTTTAGGGACAGCTGATGGCTTCATGAGCCCTCATTCTCCTGGAAAATAGGATTTTCCCACTCCGCCTTTTTTTCTGCCCAGCTGCTTTGAATTAAAGACAACCCTTCAAGGGTCCATTTTCTCTCACTTGTACCAGCGTAAATCAAAAGCTAACCATGTTATTGTCAGTGGTGTAAAACTGGAGGAAATCAGAGAAGAATTAGCCTGGGCAAAATCTAATTTGCTTTTTGCTCTGTGTCATTCTCAGTTGCAATCTAGATTAAAAATATTCCCCCATCTATACAAATGGGAAATTGACACAGCATACCAACTGTCCAGGAGAGAAAAAGCCAGGATGTTTTCCTGAACTTTGCAGTCTCGCTATATATATATCAAGCAAACGTAACAGGACAAGTTTCACACACACACAAAAAAAACCCACAATAGGGAGCCTCACAATACTGATTGCAATTCTAGCCATCTGCTATAAGCCAGGCTGTGGAGTTCAGCTGAAACCTTGGACACGCAGGGTTAATATGTGTTTATACAAGCACCACAAGCTGTCATTTCAGTTCTCTTCCGTCCATATTTACCATGGCCCACACATACAATAGAGCTCTTTTCAGAGATGACATAATGTAGTGTTTTGCAAAAAAAAACGGGGTGAAAGTTTTCTTTTCATCCTGCCAATGGGAAATGTGTCTTATGTGCTTCAACAAATTACTGCCTTGAGGCAGAAAAAGCTCTTTGTAATACTTTGGTGCTAAAACAGGTACCTAGTCATCTATCCAGCAGGGTCTAACATAGCTGTATCCTCCAGAGAGAGCTGGATGCCTTTGAACTTGCTCTCCCAGCAGTGCTGCTGCATTGAGGTACGTTTTCAGATGCCATTTGTCTCTAAGGAGGTCTGCTACAGCTGCAGTACACATTTTATGGGGTCTACAGAAAGGAATAGTCCCTCAGAAAATACAGTAGCTACATTCAGGTGTGTACTTTGCTAGCCTGTCTGTTCTTCTGACAACCGCTGGCAAATGTGAATGCTCTAGTTATAATGTGGCATGCTCAGTGCATCTGTCTCCTTATGAAAACCTGGGGGAGCCTGGCTGTGATAAGTCAAATTTTCAGGCTGTTTGGGGGAGCAACCAACAAGCTGGAGAGGGGAGAAGGACAACCAGCTAAAAGAGCCTAATGTCTTCTATTCCTCCTCTTCTCTGTGTTCGTGAGACCTCACCTGGAGTACTGTGTCCAGCTCTGGAGTCCTCAACATGGACATGGACCTGTTGGAACGGGTCTAGCGGAGGGCCACGAAGATGATCAGAGGGCTGGAGCACCTCTCCTATGAAGACAGGCTGAGAGAGCTGGGACTGTTCACCCTGGAGAAGGCTCCGGGGAGACCTTATAGCAGCCTTCCAGGATCTGAAGGGAGCCTACAGGAGAGCAGGAGAGGGACTCTTTCTCAGGAAGTGCAGTGATAGGACAAGGGGTAATGGTTTTAAACTGGAAGAGGGGAGATTTAAATTAGGTATTAGGAAGAAATTCTTTCCTGTGAGGGTGGAACAGGTTGCCCAGAGAATTTGTGGATGCCCCTGGGGGTGTTCCAGGCCAGGCTGGATGGGGCTTTGAGCAACCTGCTCTAGTGGGATGTGTCTCTGCTCATGGCAGGGGGGGTTGGAACTTTGCCTGCAAAGCAGTTATTCTGGTATCTTCTTTGGGCATAGAGGCTGGGTTGCTCCCAAAGCAGCTCCAGGCTGCTCCTGCCTTCGCTCTCCAGCTTGACCTTGCAACACACATGGTGCATACAGCCAGAGGGAATGGGATGGCATTTGCCAGAACAAAGTTAAGCCATGAAAATGTATTTGTATCCCAATGGAGAAAACCCCCATATTCGTTATTTCTGAGGGATTTATGTAAAGAAATACCTAAGTTGGAAGAAAAAGAGACTGCATGAAGTGAAAATGGCTTTTGAAGTCTCCAAGGTTAAAGCTGTTTTAGCCATCATGGGCTAAAGGCACAAACGAGACAGTTTGTGATAGAGATAATATTTTTAAGCTGATCAGGTGCTATAGCTGTTACAAAGAGACAAGCTCTGTGCTTAGTCTTGAAGCAGTGTCTCTCTGCCTGAACATACAACTAATTTTTCCAGCTATACTTGTTGATCTAATAAAAGATCTTAACTCTCCCCACAAATCTTCTCTTACTCAAAAATCACAGCACTTAATACTCCCATCAGCAAACCAGCCCTGCTCTCTCATTACTGGGGCACAACGTAGGAAGGAAAATCCTTTCATCTTGCTGTGGCTCAACTTGATTTTCTGAGCTTTCAGTGGATTACTGAAGCAACTGATCGTGCAGGTTTAATGATTTCTACCAGCCTTCCCTCTACGCAGCACCAGTTAAATGAGAATTGACTTGCTACTGAGGATAGTTACTGGATAACTCGAGTTTCTCTTCAGCTCATTCCTACAGCAGAATGTACTTTTCGGGGATGGAAAGCTGGGTTTCAGTTTGTTCCCAGTGAAACTATGCTTTCTTAACCCAGCCTAGGTTCAGGAGTACAGGTTGTTTAAGGCCAGGAATGATCTTGAACTCGGTTAATCTGGTCTCTGCTGTCCCCAGCCTTTACATTCAGCCTGCAAAGCCGGCAGTGAGCCAGGAGCACGCCTGTGACTGGTGTTTGGCCGACGCACAAGACTCCCAAGTGATGCTCTGAAGATCTGCTCTTGGACTCGATGAGCTTAAAGATCTTTTCAAACCGAAGTGATTCTATGATTTTGTAAGCTTACGCAGTAGTCAGGCATGTCCACTGTCAGCAGACATGCCAGCTTCTCATTTGTAATTCTTCAGCTTTAATTTCCGCATTCTGGTCCTTCTGGTGACCTTTAGAGCTCCAAAAGCCTTTCAGTGTTGTCTGCTATTTTTTTCCATTTATGTATTTATACTCTTGAACACTCTCCCACATTTTACACAAACAAATTCTTAAAGGCTTCCCAGCATAAGGTGATTTTTTTGCAGCTCTTGAATCTGTGGCTCTTTTCTGTGCTTACTGCCATGGCTTTTTCAATGTGGTTTTAGAAACAAGCTGTGCCAGGACTGTACGCAGTGCTCGATTAGCAGTCTCTAGATGTCTCTGCTTTAATACTCGACCATCAGATGAAGATACCTCCACCCTGTCATTCAGAGCTCTCTCTCTTGTTTCACAAGACCATCTAATTAAATTTCACAAGACTTCTATGGAACCAATTCACATTAAGAACCTTGTTTTCTTGTGGATAAATTAAAATATGGGTGAGTAAATGGCCTGCCCAAGGCAGAGGCCAGAGCAGTGCCTAGCGGTCCCTGCCTGTACGGGTTAGAGAGCAGTGTTCCTCACATACCCTTCTGCTTTGAACTCCATCCAAGTGACTTTTGTTCAGTTCAGAAATGATCAATTTTATTGCTTTCTCATGTAAATAAAAGCTGCATATTGCCACTGGGTGACAAGCAATTTCCTCCTACTCCCCCATAGAGGAGAAACGTTACAGACGATATCGCTTCAGAGCGACAGAGGAAACAGTGAGTCTTTTGCATTTCCCAGGAAATAAAAAAGACCAGGGTAGACTGTGCCTCCCTGTTAAAACTGCAGCTGCAGGTTGCCAATGCAATGCTGTGCTTACAAAACCTTGCTTGGAAAGGCATATTCATTTTTATTGCCCCATGACACCTATAGATGGAAGGGAGAGGAAAAACAACGTGGTGGCAAAGTGCACCCTGTGGTGGGACTTGTTGTAATTGCCACCCCCGGCGTGTCCCAGGGGCACTTTTCTCATGCTCTGCACCCAGAACTGTGCTCCCTCCTGCTCACTGTGACACCCAGGCCCTAAAAGTTCAAATCTCAGGCCTGATTCTCTGTCATCTTCTCCTCTGGGCATAGTAACATGTCAAAGCAGAGCAAGTCTACACAGGAATAAATGTGGGAATTCTGTGGGTCTCACTGGAGTTGCTCTTCAGGCCAACAAAGAAAGACTCAGCCACTAAAACTGGACTCTGATCCACACCTGAATCATCTCCAGGATTAGTTTGGCTGAGAATTAATACTTTCATTACTAAAATGAGTCTACCGCTCCTCTGGGCTGGGATTGCAGTGTCCTTCAAGATTTACCACAACAAAATGATTTTATTCGTGTCTGTCTGTGCTTTACCTGTGTTGTGCCTAGTACTTAGAACAAATAAATGCCATTGAGCTGCTTTGGAACTTTTAGATGTTATTTGTCTCATCTAAATTTAGGTGTTAAGTGTACAGACACACACACAGAAACTATTTAACTGGGCATCACTTTCCAGTCCCTGGAGAGAAACAGGGTTTTTCTTGTGGTGGTGGCACTGCCCTATTTCAGATACCTACTTTAGGCCAGGAGGAACCACCTCTAGTTCCATCCTTTGACTATAAAAAGTCTTTGATTAGTTCAGATAGCATTATCTACAGATAAATCATGCTCTCTGGGTCTCAAAGGTCGGTGTCATGCTCTCATATAACTTGTTTTATATTCTATCAAGAGGGGCCACTCTGGGCAATAAAGAAAGGATGGAATCTAATGAAAAGTAAGATGGAATCTAATGAAAAGTAAGAAAGTGGAATCTAATGAAAAAAGGAAGAGAGCAAAGATCTTACAACGGGGGGGGGGGGGGGCAGACAGGACATCCAGTGTTCCCAGACTGCACACACTTAAAAAAAAAAAAAAAAGAAGAAGAAAAAAGATTAAACGTTCTATTATGATTTTCAACCTTACATTGTCCCATGGCCATAAAGGAACACAGCCTCTGCCAGAGCAGCCACTGTGATCTACCTGCAGTGGGGGTGAATGTCACTTCACCAGAGCCTCGATTTTAGGAGGTGTTAATTTACCCAGGGAAAGCCCATGGCACCATCTAGAGGGAGGAAGAAAATACTGTAGCTTCTGGGTTGTGTTTCCTCTTCTGTGAGGGGTAATGCCACCTGAAGGCTCAGGTGGACATGGAGACAGGCTGGAGGGGAAGCAGAGGAAAGGCTTTTTGAGGTAGAAGAGGGAGAGAGGAAACTCTGAGAGGAATAGGACAGATCCAATTACTTTCTCTGTGGCTGTCTGCGATCAATAGTGCAGTGGTTTGAGGATTAGATTTAAAACAATCTGTCTGGAGATGATGGAAATGTCTCAGGCAAGCAAGTATTTATAAAAGTCACCCTCTAAAGATGTGTCATCTTCTTGCAAAGTCTAGAAAGTCTGTCTCTTTTGTCCACCTCTTTCACCTCCACAATTTACTGAAAGATAAAGGATTTCCTCCAGCATTCCATCCCACCTCCCTGTTGGTGACACCCATATCCCATTGTGGCTCTGTCCCTGCCATGCATACTTGCCAGGGTATTAAACACATTTTCACGTTTCTAAGAAGCTCTGCAGAACTGTTAAAATTGTACGGACAAAAGACAAAATTAGATGGGAGTTCTACAGTATGAATGTCAGTAATATTATCAAGATCAGATGACATCTTGTGGATATGTCTGGATTTCAATATAGTAATAGAAACTGGAATTTGGCTAATTCTCAGAGTTTGTGCATCTGAGGATAAAGGTTATTACTGAGTTATCCTTCTGACAGTAAGTTGTGACATCGGTCATACTCACAGCCCTGCTTTGCTTGACTGTTGTACTTATAATTGCTGTGGGGTGCTGTGCAGAGCCCTGTGTGGGTTCTGTCTGCAGCCCTTTCCCCTTGGTGATGCCCCTGCTCTGCTGATCACTTCCAGGAAGGACCTAGAACAGACACCAATTAGCCAGGAGAAGCACAGATCAGGTCAGATGGAGCCAAGCATGGGTAAGCTTCAGACATTTCAGCCTCCATCCACAGCCAAAGTGAACCTTCACCTCGCAAGATTCCCTTTGCCAAGAGCTTCTTAGCAGAACCGTACTGGTGAAGCTGGCATCTCCCATCCCTGTGATGCCCAAGAGACTTCACAAAGGGTTGGTGCAGAGGGTAGAGCACTATGCTACTGCCTGGCTCCACCTCTGTGTGCCAGCCCAGCTCTCTGCAGGTGTAGTGGAGATGAGAAAGTCACCAGGCCCTGCCTGTGAATAGACCTGGGCTCCCTAATCCTGGCCAGGCTTATAGCACGGAGAAACCACCCTTATCACGGGAGGGTGAGGAGGCTGGTGAAGCTCACAGATCTGATAGCAGTTCTAGGGATCTTCCCTGTGACACAGGGGAGCAAGTCACATCTTCATGGTGGCACCCTAGCTCTCAGCCTCAGTATAGTACTTTTTGCTGGTGATGGCCTCCAAAAGCTCTTGCCGAATGGAACAGTACTATGGACGCACAGAAAAACCTTGAGACATCTTCCACTGAATTAGAGGGAGCAGGGAGATCGGTGGGGTCTGGACGATCCTCTCTCCCTGTACATCTATCTTCTGTTACATCTATATGGTGGTGAAAAATGAATGGTGTGGTGAGGCCATACCACCACACGATGGCATGCTCTCTCTTCAGCAGATGGTGGCTGTGTGCTGCAGCACAGGCACTGGACGTTTACTTTACCTGGTCCAGCAGCTCAGAGCATTTATTTGTCTCTTGAAAAGCAAGGATGAACTTTAGAAAGACAGAGAAAGCTGCTGTTCCCATCAGAACTGCAGCTCCATCTGCACAGGACATCAGAGGGTGACAGGGTCTCCAGTTCTGGCTGGAGGAAAATACTGAAGACCACAGAAATACTGCTGAGCTGACATGAAATGTTCTGGTTCATGTGTATGGTCAGATCTTTCTGGCACCTGCTAGTCAGTGATACGTTAACCATTAGGAGAATTATGAATACATTCATTCCAAGCCTGTATCCCTTTGTTTTGCTTTCATTCTCCTACAGTCCAGCTGATGCAGGCAAAAGAATGTCTTTTGAGTGTGTATTATTATAGTTCTTCACACAAAGGAATTTTGGCTAGTTTGGTCCCACTTCATTGTATGTGCTAAATGAAAAGACAGAGATGCTGAAGCACAAGCTGCTAAAGGGTGTTGTAAAAGTTTTAATGCTGGAAATAGTGCTGATATTTGACACCTGTCTACTCGGTGGGAGGATGATGTAGAGATAATCCTATCTATAATTTTCTTTTGAGATATTGCAAAAACTTAACTCCACGTGCTCAGGACTAGACATTACTTTTTTTTTTTTTTTAAAGAGAAAATACAGTTTCATCAATATAAAACTTTCCATAGGAACATGTCAATTCAATTATGTCATAGTCAGAAAAAGCAAAGCAAAGCCAGTGTTCTCAATTCCAGCTATTATTGGCAATGTTCTTGGGATGGAACCCTCTGATTTTTTTTCTATTCCCAAATGGTTGGTTTCTAAATAGATTTAATTTCATGGTTTAAGTTATAAAGTTTAATGATAACCCCTACTTGCCTTTCTCAGTAGGCTGCAATGAAAAAAAAGTGATTTTTAGGGGTTTGATTCCCAAGTAAAAGTAGGGGAATGGATTTTTTTTTTTCTTTTGCAGGAGAAGAAAACCTGTTGTGAAGGCAGTTTTCATTCTGAAACCGAGTGTGTATTACAGGGCCTGAGAACCCTACTATCCTGAGCTCAACAGTAGCAGAATGAACCACAGTAGGTTTCAGGACTGTGACCAGTCACCACTTCTTACTGCAAGCAACAGCAACCTCAACAGACCTGGAAAGTTGGAAGGAGCTTGTTTTCCAACTGTGTAACCACGTGGGATGTTTAACCGTAGTTGTTCTTAGCTTTATTAGGAAGTAGCTGATTCTTTTCTACTTTCACTTTGCATTAGCCATGATCTTGAATCCCAATCCAGCCAGCCATCATCACCTTCCTCCTTGCACTCTTTCAAAGCTTCATCACATGTTAAAAATATAAACATCCATGCATTTGCTGACTCTCCAGAGAAGATGTCTTGGAAGAAAATTCCTACAGGTGAATATACTGAAAGAAGCAATTAAAAGGCAGCTCAGCGCTGCTGCAAAGCTTCTTCCAAGTGTAATTCTTCCTGTATAAAACGACTGAGATGGATGGATTGCAGAAATGTCATCATATTATAGTACTGTTTAGTAATGACAGATTTGATAGTCATCTGTGGAGTGGTTTAGGTGATGCTGATCTTACCTTGGAACAAGTATAAAGTAGGTAACACAAGAGTCCCTTTCATCCTTATTCTGCATGATTCTATGGACTTATCCAAGTTTAAAATAGAAGAATAATCATTCTGAGCCAAGCCAAATACCCATAGCTAATAAATTAAGTGGGGACTGTTCTTTTGCACAAACATGTTTAATATTTCTTGTTCCCTGCTTTCCNCCCCGGCCCTATTATTCCCGTTACAACATTTAATTTCCCTTTTGAGTTCCTCTTCTAAGTCCAGGCCTTTCCTTCTCTGTAATATAGTATGGGACAGACAAGGGGACATGTGAGATTTTTTTGCAAGCGGGTAAAAGCCAAATACAGAGAGAACGGAGTCACTGACTCTAGAATTCTAGTGTCACCTTATTTACATACCCCAAAACAGTGGAAATACAGATGCTTCACACGAAAATGTTGATATAAAAGGTATTTAGCAAGAAATATTGATGGTGTCTTTAAAGTCTTCTTTCTCTCTCAGATGTAGATACCTATACAAAAGTTATGTTCAGGCACCTGAATTCTGCTTTTGGATACAGGCAGCTGGCTCATTTTCCATTTGAACAGATAGGAGACAGACAGAAAACTGCCTTTTTTGTGAGAACTGTGATGGTTATTGTTTTCAGCAAGGATGGAGGACATTTGAACTCTTCAGCCTGAAGTTCTTCAGGCCCAGTAACTCCTTTTCCCATAGGAATGACTGAACCAGCTATCTATTAACTAAATACGCAGGAACACTCCCCTTCCTTCCAATTGAGATTATGAGACAACCCCCCAAAGGTTGTGGGGACAGGGGGAGAAAGACCCAGAAGAAATTTGGTCCTTTAACCAAATAGTGAGGCATGACTGGGAAATCCCAGGTTCTGCTCTCTGCTGTTTTATTAAAGAGTCCTGAATAAAATACATGAGCCTGGAGGAGGTTCATCAGCACAGCTGAGGCAGCAGAAACTTGTGCAGCAGCCTCTGAGTTTCACTTTGTGAACTCCTGGATCTCGTGGAGATGATAGATGGGATCATTGGGGAGTTGGGGAGTGCATGGGAACCCTCTGAGAAACTTGGGCGTTCCTGCTGCTGCCAGGTGAGGACAAAGGGTCCTTCCTTTTACCCCCTCAAGGGTCTGGGACTAAGGAAGCTCTATCAGCTTTTAACAAGCGTGATCAGCTGCACCTGAGGCTTTGTTTCAGTTGTTCCTGAATAGGGAGGAATAGTAGCCTTTGGGCTACTGTTTTCTTTCAGATGTACAATATTATGTGCATTCAGATCCATGTATATAAACCTTCTTCCTTGCCACAGGAATCACCAGGTTGGGGGCCAGAAATCGTGGACTGTGCAAGTCCTAATCATGCAAGAAATCCCAATTGTCCTGTCCTTTCTCATAATCAGCTGCTGGCTCTTACGGAAGTATGAGCACAGACAGTTGTGTACATCTATCCGCACTGAAACTGTTTGAATTTTAACCGTTCTTTTCATATCTTCTTATAACAGAAGTGCAGTTCTTGATTTGCCCTGTTTATTTCTAGCTGACCATCAAATGCTCAAGTACCCTGGTCTTCAGTGAGAAGGAACATTATGAATGTCTTCAAAATGACGTTGTTGACTCTAGCAGATGTGCGTGTTTTGTAGTTGGTGCAGAGATGGCATCTCTTATATTTAGGAGAACTCAGTTCATAACATGAATTAGTGATGCTTTATACTTTACATAATTAAACGTGACGCTGCCATTTGATATGGACAATTAAGCTCCTATTTGTGAGCGAAGTATAATTAACAATATAGACACTGTGCCATTTTGGAATTTACTTTCAGTGAGTCTAATAACATCACATAGCTAAAATGGAATTGAAAGTTTATCTTTAATTTAGTTATATCCATTGCAATTAAACTTTTATAAGACAGGCAGATTAGGAACAGGATGTTCAAACATGATGACTTCATACTGGAAAACTCCCAGTTTTTAGGCTTTTTCACTAACATATATTGCAAAGAAATTACACTCCTTGTAGAAAATGCACTTTATGATTTTATGGATGAGAGTTTTTCTTTGGAAGATCCTGGAGGAATTAAATTCCTGATACAAATTCTATACACCTGACTTCTCTGTACAATTAATTGTTTCATTGAAATTACTGAAAGATTTGGCTCAAAGTGTACACCAAGACTTGCCTTCAGAACAACACAGATAAAATGAAAGTGACACAGACCTTGTTACTTTTTTTTTTCTAACAAATCAGGGAGATCGTCTACAGCTGTAATGATAATTCATACAGGAAGCCTTTGGGTATTTCAACCTATTTCTAGACTGTTAAATGGTTCCAGTGCTTGAGCACTGGAGTTTGATTGTCTGTTATTCTTGATGGGGAACCCTAATATTTTCCCATGGGATTCCTTTGTATGCTGGGAAGTGGGCATATACCATAGACTATCCCTAATAAGAATTTTGAATGCATTTATCCATTTTTTGATTAAATGAGAATTTAATAGCATAGCTGTTGTTACACTGGGCCAGTTAAGACAATGTTACTCGTTAGTTCACTAGTACAGATGTCAGCTGCCTCTCAAACAGCAAACTTCATTGCATAGTCAGCTAATGTCACAGGATTTGAAAGGTCAAAACACCAGACTACGTTAGGAAATATAGGACCACTGAATCAGCTTTGCTTCTACTTTTAGCCTCAATAATTCTAACCTAGGGTATAGGTGGGAATGTCATTAAAAAATAATTAACTGCTGCTTTTTGTCTTTATATAACATTATCTAAATATACAGACCAGAGTCTTTCAAATCATATTGGTTCTTAACAGAGGAAGGCTCTGGGAAAACCTTAGAGCAGCCTTCCAGTGTCTGAAGGGAGCTACAGGAGAGCTGGAGAGGGACTCTTTGTCAGGAAGTCTAGTGATAGGACAAGGGCTAATGGTTTTAAATTGGAAGAGCGGAGATTTAGATTGGATATTAGGAAGAAATTCTTTGCTGTGAGGGTGGTGAGGCACTGGAACAGGTTGCCCAGCGAAGTTGTGGATGCTCCATCCCAGGAAGTCTTTGAGGCCAGGGTGGATGGGGCTTTGAGCAACCTCCTGTAATGGGAGGTGTCCCTGCCCATGGCAGGGGGTTTGGAACTCCATGATCTTTAAAGTCCCTTTCAACTCTAACTATTCTATATGATTCTATGATCAGTTAGTATATTGCCTCTCCATCCTCTGCTCCAAACAATGCTTACAGGAATCTGCTAATCAAATGAGTAGGTTTTTGATTTAAAAGTCTACATCCAAGCTGGTTTTATAGAAAATGGAGAAATGCAAGTGCTTTTAAATGCTTTCCTTCCTACCTAGATGTTCAAAACAGCTCAGATGAGTCACAGCCCAGTAAGAGTGTATTTATGAGAAAAAACCCAGAAGAATTAACTGAGAAAAAATTAGGCTGGAGCTGACATCTGGATGTCACCTAGAGCACTCCTCTGCTTTAAGAAGACTAACTGCAATGTAAGATCTGGCTGCCAAGGGGCTCTCTATGAACTGGTTTTCTCTGGCCTAGCAAAGGAAATGATTAGCTCAAACAAGGATGCTTCTATTGCATATGTCCACATATACGCAGATGAGTTTTTTCCCCTCTAGCCTATTTTTCTGTTTGTTTGCTGAATGTTCAGATGGCAAATCCTTCTGACGGCTGTTGGAAACAGCTGGAGCATGATTTCAACAATTAAAAAGAAAAATCTATGGCTCTTAATGGAGGAAAACTATACATCAGACCATCAGAAACCTTCACAAAGTTGAAACAGTTTGCATTAGAAATAGTGTGGCCAGCAGGACTAGGACAGTGATTGCTCCTTTGTATTAGGTGCTAGTGAGGCTGAATCTTGAATACTGTGTTCAGTTTTGGGCCCCTCACTACAAGAAAGACATTGAGGAGCTGGAGTGTGTCCAGAGAAGGGCAACAGAGCTTGTGAAAGGTCTGGAGCACAAGTCTTATAAGGAGAGGCTGAGGGAGCTGAGGTTGTTCAGCCTGGAGAAAAGGAGACTGAGGGGAGACCTTATGCCTCTCTGCAACTACCTAGAAGGAGGCTGTAGTGGGGTGGGGGTCGGTCTCTTCTACCAAGGAACAGCTGACAGGACCAGAGAAAATGGCCTCAAGTCACACCAGGGAAGGTTTAGATTAGATATTAGGAAAAAATTCTTCATTGAAAGGCTTATAAAACATTGGAACAGGCTGCCTAGGGCAGTGGTGGAATCATCATCCCTGGAGGTATTTAATAGACAGTTAGATGTGGTGTTGAGGGACATGGTTTAGTGGTGGACTTGGTAGTGTTAGGTTAGTGGTCTGACCTGATGATCTTACAGATCTTTTCCAACTTAAACAACTCTATGATTTTATTCCATGATCACTGCCAAAGAAACACCTTTCTCTAAAGAAGACACATTTAGACCTTTTGTAAATGCAGTTGGCATGCCAAGTGAAATGCTTTGTAGAAGTTGTTGTATCTTTTTCACTTCTTCTGAGATACCAAGTACAGAGGGACAGCTGTCATTGACTTTATGGGTGGAATTCAGTTAGAAGTTTAAACTGAATTTTAAACAGCTTGAAGTTTAACAGCTAAATTTAGCTACTGAGGTAGAAGTGTAGGCAGGCTCTTGGTATCTCAGTTGTTCTGTAGTCAGTGGAGAACTAGTCAGTTCAATCAGGAAAGCCTAGAGAGATTTAGGTGACTGGTGGCTGGTGCTGTGGTACAAACATCTAAACACAGATGCCTTGTATTGTTTAGGATGCCCTAAGGTATCCTATCTGTCCTCATCTGTTGCTCCAGAAGGAGAAGTCTTTATTGTAGGTCTTGTCTTGTGCCACGTATGCCAGCTATATGTTCATTGGTGTCTTGCATGTCCTTCTGTGATGCTGGGTGCTTTTGGAGAAGGCCACCTAAGGTGTCTTAATGTTGAATTGCATACATTTCCATCTATTTCTGAGGCTTTCTTGGGCAGCATCTGTCGTAAGTGTTTTCCTTTCTCTGGAAAATGAAAATACCTCCGGAGAAAGTGCTCCCTCTGAATTATCCACAGTCCTTATACAAGCTTCAGGGGAGTGCACAGAACACAAAAGGTTCTCTCCTGAGACAAATACAGCTAAGCAGGGCTGTTGTAATAACACAGCTGAAGTCCTTAGGGGACATCCAGTATTCCCTGGGAGTTCCAAAAAAGTGTACGGCTTAGTGACAGCGTCTGTGCAATTAAATATAGCAGACCTTGGTGCCATTGCTGACTTTGCCACAGACCTACTGGTTAGTGTGGGTCCAGTTACATTAGTGCTTTGTGTCTTCATTTGCCTGTAAATTAAACTGAGGTGATACAATTTCTAAAGACTTGAAGATTCTTGCGTGGTAGTGATGTATAAGAAAGAGCTGAGCAAAAACTATTTAATGCTTAAAATAATGAATAAATATCTCGATACAAATTCCTGCTGGATCTTTTGAGGCCCTAGGAAAGAAATACTGGGGAAGCAAAAGAAAACTATCCTAAATTAATTTTAGGACAAACAATTTGGAAAATCTTCAAATAAGCAGGAGACCAGAAGTACTTATATTACTCCAAGTAATAATTCATGCGGTTAAGTAACAAAATTTAGCTCACCATTTAGCTCAAAATTTTGCTTGTCTGATAAAGAAATAAAGTCTTATTTTATTTTTAAAATACTGCTAGGAATGGATTGCACAAATGGCATTCCAATGTTACTTTCTTAAGACCATTGTTATGAATGTGCCCAGCACTGCTTGAATTTTCACAAATTTGAATTAACAAGACCAGGTTTGAATTTTGTCAGTAGTGTTTATAGTTTGGAGATGATTTTTGATCTTTTGGTAACTAATTATGAGTCATTCCTGACTAGGGCTCTCAGATAGGATGGGGTAGTATTTAATTAAATTTAATTGAATTATTATAATGAATCTGAGATTCCACATAATAAAATACAATGAACAAAAGAGTCAAGTGAGATTAGCAGAATGCTTTAACTTCTTTTTGACATTAAGGCCTCCAGAAGACTCAAATATCCACAGTAACTTATTAGCTTGGAAAATCTCATTCTTCTCCATGAAATTCAGGAGTAATTTTACTGATATAAATGTAATGAGATTATACTCCATTCTCAGCATTTGAGCTATGGGACCAGCTCTTTACGCACAAGACTTTTTCTCCCACCTTCTTCATTCCCATAATTTCATCTGCCAAATACAGTAAGATCCTCATAGACAAGCTGTTGATGTATCAGGTGGATGAGAGAAGACAGTTAGGTGGACCAAAAACTGGCTGCTTTACTGCAAATTAAGACAGCTACAGGTTGTGACACAATAGATAACTGGTTGGGGCCATGTTTCTCAAAAGGAAAGGTTGTTGCCCAAGAACAAGAGACTGAGAAAATGTTGCTTATTTATTCATTTCAGACTTGAGTTGCTTTTATGAATGATATCCAGAACTATTAGGAAACTAATATAGAAAAGGAAAAGAATGGTTGCTTTTAAATCAGTTTCCTGGCTCAATTAATGCTTAATAACGCATAATAACACCAAGAAAGGGCAGGCAGGCTTTCTCAAGTGGGATGGTGGCAGACTTTTTTGATGTGACAAAGACTGTGACTAGCAGGCTGAAGATAAATGGTTCTATGTGTGAGGTGAGATGGTACAATATAGAATTACAGTCTGCAGGTGAAAGAGTACAGGTGATGGAGATTTTGCTCTATTTCCAACAAAGTGTTTCAGCACACACATAAGCTTAAACATGCAAAAAATCCTACTGAAATCAGTAAATAGTCCTTGGTATTTAAATTATATACAGGATTAAGTGTTTTAGATGCAAGAGCATTTCCAGATTATGGATAGCTAAAGCTCAGCTGCACAGTGGAAGTCACTTGGGCAGGATATGGAAAAAAGTCCCTAATGACTTTATTGTGGGAAGGAATATACTGGAATATCTGAATAAGGAAAGCAAATTTCATGACTGCCACAGAGTCTGAGGCTGCTTATGAAATTCTAAAATAGAGCATTTGAAATGCAGTATTTTTTTTTTTTTAATTGAATACCAGGAAGTAAGTTTTGCTGAAAATGAGCCAGCTATTGGCATGCTTCTTCAGCTAGCTATGACAGCTTTACAACTTTATTTTCTTATACAGCACACCATATAAAAAAAGAGTGGATACATTTATTTACTCCCAGTACTTGCCAGAGACCCCAAGGTGTGTGCTTTTGAGTAGGGGTCAAAACTATGAGCATGTAGGACTGGTGTAGATCATAATCAGACTCAGGAGCATGTCTACAGCAGGAAACTGAAAAACCTCAGTGCACAATCCTGCTCAATGCAGTGTGATGGTCTGTACCACTGAACTGTTCAAACAGTCCCTGATATACTTCTATCCTGGGCCAAAAAGGTATCCTCTAAAATTAACCCTAGATATTAGATTGGGAACTGGACTGATCTGGATCTTGGTCTAAATGACAATGGAGTCAAGATCTGGGCAGATAGTAAATGTTGTTTAGACACTTCCAATGTTAGCGGATGCTCGTCTATAGACACCTCCATAGAAGTGTCCTTCTTGATGCCCGCTGTAGCTACCTTATGTTTTTTCCTTCATATCCAAGTTCTCTCCAAAATGAGCACCTGCCTTTCCAGTGATCGTACGAGTACTTGAACTTAGTTGCGTTATTTCCACAAATTCTCAAGGAAAGCCCCTAAATCCCTGGGTTCAAACCCTCATGTCAGCTAATCCATTTTCAGGATTTCAGGCAGGGATGTCTCTAAAGCAGTGTTTTCCTTTAGAGCACCTGTGATATTCAGGAGCAGACTTTCAGATGCTGCGAGTCTCTAGGAAGCTTGAACTGGATGGAGCTATGTAGTTTTTCCAGCTGCTCATCCTTTCTGGGGACTAGAAACTTTGAAGTTACATGGTAGTGTTTCTGAGAAACCTTTCAGGTTACTGGGCTAATATTTTGCTCCTTGATTTTAGTTACTTGTACCAATCACCCGCCTGTTACCATGCTTATCTGGTCCTGCTTCTTATAATACTCTTTTCACTTGCTCATTTGAAACAAGTTGAAATTTTCTATGCTGATTCCTGCTTTAGAATCAAGGCATTCCATCCTGTAAATGGAACTAGGTCATGGAGCTTGTCAATATTTTAAGCATGTTAAGACACGAAGGGATTAAAGTATTAAATAAATGCCTTACAAGCAAGAACACAATGAATTATAATAAACTTACTCTAAAATATAATTTGCTTAAAACCACATTTTTTAACCTTTAAAACACATGTTGCTTTTAAGAGAAAAAAATTCCTTTTCTTTTTTTTTTTTTTTCCCCTCAAAGGTAGCCCAGTGAATTGAAATGGTAGTCTTTTACTTGAAACCCTCCACCAAACATGCTTTAACTACGGATAAAAGTGGTGACACTATGACAACAAAATGCCATGCCAGTTGTAATTCGTGAGGAATACTCAGAAACCTACACTCTTTTATCACATTAACTTGCTTGCTTTTGCCCCTGGTGTGCCTTTCCATAGGAAAGAGAAACAGAGAATTAGCAGAAAACAAAAGTGATGTGAAGAATCTAGATGAATAGGAAACTGTTCCACCATTGCTTGAGACTATTCAATCCTTCAGCACTGCAGAAAAGGGAAGAAGTGTGATTCAAAACAGAGAGGTTATCTTCCAGAAACAACGACTGAGGTACCCTAAAGTGTTGCAGAAGCTAGTGCTTTTCCTTTCTTGAGCATCTTCCTTTCTTGAGGAATTTTTGTGTTGGTATTTGGTCATTATCTTATCAGTTGTTCGGTGCGTAACATGACACAAGAGTAAATTGTTAATGCAGAAACTGAAGCTATGGGTCTTTTGTCCCATTCTGTGTTGCTTCCTCCAAGTGGATAATATCCATGTGATGAAGATTGCATTTGAATGGTTGCTTTTATCTGCAGAGCTTCTGCTGCTGAGCTTTATATTTTCTTCCTTGGGTTGCGGAGGTAAAGTCTTAGTTAAGAACTCCCAGTTTTGCCTTGCTTTCCTGTGCAGCACCTCTACCCACGTCTCCTCGCAGTTTCCCAGTGGGAACATCATCTTGGCAATAAGTGTATTTCTGCTCATGAAATCCTAGCTCCATTTGAGTAAATGTTAAAAACACTTCTACCCCTACTGGTAGCATTTTATTATTTGCCATTAGCAAAGTGAAGGCAGATCTCAGCATATCTGCCTTCTAGTCCTGCTTGGTTTTACTGTGAAGGGAATGGAAACCAGCTCATATCCAAACTGGCAACCTTACACTGGAGCTGGTGCGCAGGTCCTATTCCAAAGAACATTCCAGAAAGTCAATCTGATGACAGTGGGAAAGTCACTTATTTTTAGCACTTGATATCTAGAGACAACGATGGCAGTTGGCCCCTTAATCCTTTCATTTTGTGTGCTTCCATGTGAACTGTCAGGAGGCAACGTTAGAGCTTGTCTTTGGGCTAGTTTGTAGAAAAGCCTTGTAATGCAGGCAACATTTTGTGCTTGGTGCTTAACTTTGCCTTTTTACTGTTCAAAAGAGCTTTTAGATGCTCCATGAGTGCACCACTGAGATATATTGCTGATAAAAATGCTTTTTAACTTCCCTGTTGATGCATAATAGAAGGACACAGTTTCTAAAGGATTCATTCTACCGTGAAAATGATAGCACTGTGAAAGACATAACGAGCAAGGTCTCCTTTGCTGTTTGTTTTATTTCTCCTTTTTTTTTTTTTTTCTGGTCTGTTCCTATTCTCACCAAATTTAGGCTTTGTACCTGATTTTGCAACTTTACCTCTCTGGTATGAGAACTCCCTTCTTTTTTTTCTTCTCCTTCTTCTTTTTATGTATCTTAATTTTTAAAGGAACTAACAAAAAACCATAATATTTTTGGGTGTCTGAGGATGAACCCTAAAATTTAAGTTCTTTATTTGTTTAAAGATTTGTTTAAAATTTAAGATCTTGATTTGTTTCTATTTACTGAAACTGTTATAATGCTCATGGTATATTAAAGTCTCCACAGTGCTGCTTCATGTTCCCTAATCCACACAGAAACTGTGCAGGGTTTATTTTGCTTCTTAAAAAGGCTTCCTACGTACAGTTTTGATAGGACCATGAAGAATTTTGGTATTCCTCTGGTGGATTTCATATCTCATGTGGTGTTCAAAGCTGACTAATCACACTTTGCTTGTAAAGTGAGAAAAAGCTATAAACTGTCCCATGTAAAGTCTTTCTGTGAAGAAGATTTATAAACACTTGAGTGTCAAAATATTAGGATTAGTGAGTGTAACCTAACTTCAACCATGCAAAAATCAACTGGTTCAAGTGAGGCTGTCTCTGCAGCTGATAGGGGCAGAGGCACTGGCACAGAGATTATTAATATCACCTAAGGTATGGATGGAAGCAAAGTCCTTGTCTTCTCAATACAGAGGGTTACTTGTTGAGACTAGGCATTTAACTATGAGACCAATAAAAGTAACTTAGAATCTCATGCAAACCCACTATTTCATAGCTGAGGTCATTTGCCAGGAGAATATTCTGGTAAATCTCCTAACAAATGGGAAATATGAAGTAGAGGGTTCAGAAGATGCCAGACAACCAGAAGGATGGGAACTGAGGTTATAAACAGGATAGCTGGGGTTTTATGATCTGCATGCGTATACCTTGAGTTTGCAGAAACAGGCTGTGAATGTGAAATAATCCCATCTTTCTTGTGTACTCCTCTGACACATTAATAACTGGTCCCTTTTGGAGCTGTGATTTGCTTTGATGGAGGTTATCACTCTTTCAGCACAGAAGAAATTACTATATGCCTCTCCTCATATGTTATCGCTGCTTATTAGTGCAGATAACTACCTATCCATATGAATAAGGATGAGGTCTGAGAACAGGACTGTGAAGATAAAGCCAAACCCCAAATTAGCCAACCCTTGATACAGTGAGCTGAGCAAAGCTGTTTTCTCTACAAGTGAGCTCATAAACCTCACCTCTGCCTTGAAGGTCTGCGTCGCCGTCTCAAATCTCCCCAGTGCAATGAAAAGATAAAGTGTATCAGAACTCAGGGAAGAAAAAAAAACCCACTTCTCTAAGCAGGAAAGGAAAGACTGTGCTCAAAGCTCTTGCAGAATCATCAGGAGAAGATGCCCTGCTAATCCAACCCACACTGCAGAAAAAAACGCAAAAGTTTCTCCAGATGTCTCCCAGCCTGGCCCAAAGAACTTTTCTTCCGCAAACTTCAGCATTGGTTTGAGCATCAGAGGAAGAATATTCTCTGTCCTGCAGGGATAAATTTGTGATGCATAAAAGAGGGGGATAAAAATAACTGTCTATCTCAAATCAACTGTTCAGTAAGGGAAAACGAACAGTGGGCCGAGGCCCAGAAATGCTGTATTTTATTATATACAGGACTAAATCAGTAGAGACACATGAGTATTATTGAGGTATCAAGGGCAATTTTGTTCTCCTCAGGACATGCTGAGAAAGTTATTGACCATAGAAACACCACTCCAGGAAGGACCACAGTCATTTGGCCTTCTCTTTGCTCCCCTCCAGTCACAAACACTTATTTTTATCAGAAACTCATTAAGTAACCATTTTTTTATTTTTTTTTTTGATAGAATTGTGGGTTTTCTGCACGAGAACAGTGCTGGTACTGGATTGGTTTTGTCTCAGCCTAAGTGAGATGTCCAAATTAGCAATGTGGTTGCCTGCATGATCTCAGACCTGGGGTCTCTTTACTGTCAGTGAAAGTCATTTGTAGAGTATTGTTCACGCTAACTCAAGTGTGAGTTGTTCTCTAGAAGTATTTCTGTGTCTCCACTGACACAGACCTGAGGACAACTGCTTCTCTATGATGTCTCTCATTCCAATGCCAGTAGTGAGATAGGGTGAAACCAGATGGTACAGCTGTCACCTTTTCTGGTGATGTGATCCAATGGCTAATCCCTGTCAATGTTGTGAAAGACATCTTATTTCAAGGTGAACCTTCTTTAGCTTTGTCTTTTGGTGGTGTTTGTTTTTTTTGGGTTTGTTTTTTTTTTTTTTTTTTTTTTTTTTTTTTTTTCCCATCAAAAATGCAGAAAATCCCCTTTCCCAGCTGTAAAACCTTTCTAGGTTTGTCTGCACCAAATGAGCAGGTCACCTTCTAAATGCATCAATAAAATGAATAAGCTAAATCTTCCAGGGTGATTAGAGCCTCCTATTCTCTGAGGCTTGGTAGTATTTATTTCAGAACAGGAAAATAGCTTTGGCTTATTTTACAGAGTAATTTGGAGATCTGTCAGATGATGGTCCCCATTTTGCTCCAACAGAACACAGCAAGACCTTTGCCATTGATTTCAAGTAGAGCAAATTTAGACTGTGATGTTTAAACACTTTCAAGATGAAAAATGTTGTGGTGAAGCTCAGCATTTATTTTCACTTTGGAGCATTTACTGTGGAAATAGTTCATGGTCAGTCCAAAGCCAACATCCTGTCTCCAACAACTGCTCATAAAGGATTCTGAAGTAAGTTTGGTGATTAGCATTCATTCTGTATATTCATCTTAACTCCTTATAGCTGAATCTGAGGTTCTGAATCATGATCTTTTGTATTCTGGATTTCTGCATCACAGTGGGTGAATTCCAGTCACCTCTCGCTTCACCAGTCTGTGAGCTGACTGAGATGACTGACTGACTGATGGATGGATGGATGGATAAAAAAAAGCCCTGTTTTCTTCTATAGACTCTAGGACCATTTCCTCGTCCGAATTTTTAAACACTCTCCTTGATGAAAACTGCTAAATACCAGATAATATAATTTGCTTAATATTCTTCATTGTCTGCCAACTGTTATTCCACCTAAGGTGGTATGTTTAGTCTGTCTAAATGTAGGCAAACACATGATCAATTCCTCCTGTTTCCATTACATAAAATATTACCCTTTCTATAAGGGTGGGGATCATCCCAGCTAAGCTTAGCTGTGTAAAAGCAGGCATCTAGTCTAGACAAGGCTATAAGCTTTTCAAAAACAGAGATGGACATCTCCAGGACGTGACATATCCCACGTTGAGCTAGACAGCCAAAACTTCTGCCCAAACATACCATTTAAATTGTCTCCTTCTCCTAATCCACAATGCATTCTACTCCTGCATGGTAATGTTAAAGACATTGAGATTTATGGTGAACTGAGGCATCATGCTGCACAGGAAACTCCAAAGTGATTTCTGTACACATGCAAGAGAAACCTAGCCTAGACAGTGCGTTTCTGTTGTTTTCAGAAAGTGAGATGCAAAGTTGTTGCTTTTATGGGCAGGGTTGCCTTTGAAGAATTTGAAACAAATTCAAGAGGAGATGTTAAAATTAAATGTGCAGCTCTCAGAGGCAACAGGATTGATTTAAGATCTACTCAGCAAGGAAAGGTCTTTAAATGAAAGGGTCATGAATTCAGTTTTTGTGAGGAGCGAGGCATCATGCCAAATAAGATAGAAGCATTTCTCTGCATTTCTTAGGATGACTTTGCAGAATTGCCCATCCAATAAGTACATAGCCCAATACACTGACCATCCAGGTCTGTATCTGCTGATCTAGGAAGTCAAATATCTTTCCCTGTATTTCTGCAGTAGAATGAATGTGTGCCAAATTCAGACCATAAGATTGAGATCTGTGCTGCTAAGACTTACATTAGAATATTAAGATAGTAACTAGAGACATCGCTGACCAGAAAGCTCCCAAGTAACATGGATATTTTGATCCCATATCTATCAATCTTATCAAATAATGACAAGTCAGTGCAATTTTGTCTCCATGGCAGGTTCCGACATGAGCTAAGGTGATAGCAGTGTTTATTTTCCTATAAATTAGATTTTGTTTTCTGATTTAGAAGTGAACTACATTTTGTTGAGCAGGGTCAAATTGAAGATACGAAGACAGTAAACGAGCTCAAGATCTTAGACACTAAACACTGTGATAATGAAAGTGTCCTTCACCATACCTTGCCCACACCCCTTAAATGTGCATTGAAGTGATTTTTTTGTAGAGGCAGCTCCTTAGCCCTATCAGCTGACAAAGATAACAAGAATACAATTTTCTTCCAAATAACCCAATCTTTTGTGGTGCCATAGAAATGGATTTTGTTTCCCAGTAGTTATCTCAAACAACACCTAGCCAAGATTAATTTCTATTTATTAAGGTTTCATTAAGGGCTTAGCTGGGGTGGACCAGTGTGCAGAATTTGTGGAGAAAACATTCAGTCAGACAGACACATGCGCTTACATTTCTATTAACATGGAAAGGGGCTTTTGAACCATCCAGAAGGACTTTCCTCTGCCTGAATTAGGGGCTTTAAACTTAGACGGTTGACTGCTATGGAGGTGTCAAAGTCAGACAAGCTTTGCATCATCTTTTTTGCTGTGTAATTTCTCAGTGAGTTGCAGGTCTTTGAAGTTCAGATGGTCTTATGCTCTCTGTGCTGCACCATGCCATGTGGGCCCTGTCTCTGCTCATGACTGCTGAGGATAGAGTCCAAATGTCCTGACAGATCCCACTGAAGTCGAATAACTTGGCACACTTGTAATAGACTTGGAAAGTGGAGGTGAAAATCAGTATATCCTGGGTGTTTGTGCTCGTGTTTTTACATAGTTGTCTGATTAATTTACCAAGTCAGACTATTGCAGAATTTTTGGTTTGAGCAATGCTACTATTAACACATATATCCTATTATCCTATTTTAAATCTCAGTCCTATAATATCAAATTTTCTTGCAACTTACACTTCTTTGGAAAAAATCTATTAAAAAAATACATTCAATGAGGGAAGATGAAAAGTTTTCATTGCTCATGCTGGTGTTATTCTTAATTTAAATTGTCTCTCACCTTTCCTTGGAAATCTCACCTGGTTCTGCTGATCAGTTGCAGCGATGCTGTCAGCAAATGCCAATCAACTGCTAAATGGAAAGAGTGCTCATGGTGAAAAAAACCCTAAAGCGAGTGATGGGGAGATTCCAAGTTCAGTCACTTGTGAAGTCCTTCATTTTGGTTTCAACTTTGCACCATGGTAATTGAGCTCATAACCTGGCTCCTGGAATCTATTTTTGATTGCACATCACAAGGTGAATGTCCAGGTTGTATACGGAACAGTCTTACAAGCAATACCACAGCTGCATTTCCAAGCATTTACTCTAGGAATAAAAAAAAAATAAAAATTAATCCTTTTGAAACAAGAAAAGTGAATTAACTTAAAGGTCTAAAAGATTAAAATATGTATTGTGACAAAGTATAGGCTTGATTGGTCATCATGTGGTGGAAATGATATTTTTTTCTTTGGAAAGCTGCATTAGATCTGTGAATTGGTATTGTGATATTTGGGTTTATTAGCAACAAAACACAATAAAAATGTAGGGCGCGAATGGGATTTTTAATGTGAAAAAAATCAATACATTGAAAAAAGTTAAAAACATATGAGGTCTGATGAGAACACTTTGTTTAATTTGTACCAGAAGTTTCATTTGGATTTTATTGGTTTGGAAACATCTGAAAGAAATTTCAAATAAATATGAAATATAAATAATATATATATATTATATATGTAAATATTTCAAATTTATTAGTCAAACGTTTCATTGATTTCTTTTCTCAGACAACTTGGGGTCCCTTGACTCCAAATGATTTAGAGAAACCAGTGTGGGCTGAGTTCTTATCAGACACAAGAGAATCCCAGTAGTGGTGGCCCTTCTTGTATTTTGTGGCTCATGGGGGTACAGTCTGGGCTCTGTAGCAACACAGTGCTTGGACTTGCACTTTGCAGTCCTCAGCAGACCAAAGGAGGGGGGAAGATGCTAGGCTGGGGTCTCTCAAGGCAGAATAGTAGCCCACGAGCCCACCTTGGTGTGGACAGTTGGATGTGGCCAAAACAGGGTTACAGAGTGACAGCAAGAACATTATTGTGAACTGTGGTAGCAGACAATTTTCATGCTTTTAAATACAGATATCCTGTAAATGCATTAAAAACGATTCCTTTGGAACTGTTCTTCTGTGGCTGTTGAAAGCACTGGGACAAGTGGACAGTTACCAACTGTCTTACCCATCTGTGTCCTTAACTGTTTGCGGTACAAGTCAGGACAGTGGCATATTGGTCAAGTAAACACCAGTCTTGGTCCCCAGAGAAATTCATATGCATTCACCTTCCAAAGAACTTATTTTTCTGCTCTCCACCCTCATGTGTCTTTGAGGGAAGAGCAGAAGATGGGGCTGTGGTTGTAGACTACCAGGCTGGGAGAAGGTTCCAATTGTACCTTTAAGCATCAATGGAGACCATAACATCTAACAGGTCTTTGCTGTTTGATGAGGGGCCAGTTAGTGTCATGCTTCCCCTCCAATGCATTCTCCTTTTGATGATTACTTATCTTATTTGACTATTACTTACCTCATTTATTAGCTTCACCAGGCAAAAGCTAAAAGTGTCCCACAGGAAAGCTTTCAGAACCTACAATTCCTGTTATGGAAGAATTTAAGGCCCAATAACACAGGGCTTTAAAAATTAACTACTAAAAGAATCGCACAGGCACCAGTTAATATATATTTGTAATGTCCTTCATGAATCTGTGCAGAGCAATCACAAACACGGGAGTTAATTTAAAAAGTATGGTTTATATACATAACATCTTGGAATTAACATAGAACCAGCAGACAGAGAAAAGCAATGTAAAGAAGTATATGTCACGTGTTTCTTGCTAAACATCATTCCTGGAAGAAATCTGTGTTAAAAAGGCCTTAGAATAATCTTTCTGTGCTGTGATATCTCTTAGCAATTCTTTGTTCCAAAATCCTACAGCAAGACTGAAAATGAGAATTCTCTGCTACCATTAAATCAATGTGTTGCTTAATGGCTCATATTAACATCTCCATCAGGAAGTAATGGACCCATAGTACTGCCTGTAATTGCTATATATGGCTATTTTCTATACTAAGTAATGTATGTGCCCCCATTAGCCTGAAAACATTCCCTGCTCCCCAAAGTAGTGCTACAGATCTTAAATCCAAACTCTACCATAAAACCTACCAGTTCAAATCCAGTTAAATAACAGAGATCAAAAGTTGTTTTCATTCAGGCGAGCTTTGAATTGCCGTCCTACAGAGGAGAAAAGACTTCTGCAATTTTTATTTATTTCTGGCTAAATCCTTTGATCCAGCATCTCCCTCGAATCTGCTGCGATACGTGTTGCCATGTGGAAGTTGAGAGCGCTTTACCCGCTGCAACCTGAGCAGAGTTTGGCTTCTGGTGTGTCATTGCTTCTCAGCAGCCCAGACGTGACCTCCAGGGCCCTCCTGTGAGCCCTGCAAACCTTCAGCTCCCGCTGTTCCTCCAGAAAACATCTGCTAACAGGCAGTGGAAAAGGATCTTGAAGTAATTCTGTGCAGGCAAAATT